>JAQQSB010001429.1:0-26713 GCA_029721515.1 Synanceia verrucosa
ACCACCATACTACCAATCACTGCTATTTGAAAAGTGTGAGCTGCCATATATGACTCTGCTGCTTAGTTTCAGACAATATAAAAGCAGCACTATACTATCACTGGAGGAAAAAGGACTGTGATTGCTGGGAACTCCAAACTCAGGTCAACTGCTTGGAAGGCAACTAGTGCTCACCACTATACCACCGATCATGGGTCAAAAAAGACAGTTCACAGTCCACAAAGTCTTCATTTTTTCTGCACATTGAGACTAAAAAAGTTGCCCAAAACATCCTGGGCCTCTCATCCCAGAAGGTTCTGACTGACCACAGACCAGTTGCAGTGACTTCACACATCATCAAGGGCTCCCTGCTCCATCTCCCTCAGACCCCAGGTTGTTCACCATGTACTCAATCTACTGTTTTTGAGTATCAGGAGAGGATAGGGGTAAAATGATGTCATCCTATAACAATCCAAAAAAATTGAGAAAAAGATACACTATATTGCCAAAAGTATTCGCTAAAGTCCACTCCAAATAATCAGAATCAAGGTGTTCCAATCACTTCCATGGCAGCCACAGGTGTATAAAAATCAAGCACCCTAGGCATGCAGATTCTAGCTTTTACAAACATTTGTGAAAGAATGGGTCGCTCTCAGAGAGCTCAGTGAGATTCAAGCGTGGAACTGTGATAGGATGCCACCTGTGCAACAAATCCAGTAGTGAAATTTCCTCACTCCTAAATATTCCACAGTCAACTGTCAGCTGTATTATAAGAACGTGGAAGTGTTTGGGAACAACAGAAACTCAGTCACGAAGTAGGAGGCCATGTAAAACTGGATGGAGGCGTGGTCAGCGGATGCTGAAGCGCATAATCTTGCGAAAGAGGTCGCCAACTTTCTGCAGGAGTCAAATCGCTACAGACCCTCCAAACTTTATGCGTGGCCCAGCTTCAGGTTAGCTCAAGAACAGTGCACAGAGAGCTTTACATGGAATGGGTTTCCATGAGCTGAGCAGCTGCATCTGCAAGCCAAAACATCACCAAGTGCAATGCAAAGCGTCGGATGCAGTGGTGTAAAAAGCTGCCGCCCGCCACTGGACTCTGAAGCAGTGGAGACATGTTCTCTGGAGTGAGGAATCACGCTTCTCCATCTGGCAATCTGATGGATGAGTATGGGTTTGGCGGTTGCCAGGAGAACGATACTTGTCGGACTGCGCACTCGTCTTTTTTATCCGTCTGTTAGTTTTTCTACTTTCATATGGTTGCAGTAGCTTCAGTAGCTTTGACATTTAGCCTCCTACAGCCTCTTAAAGACAGTAATGTTAGCCATGATCTACAACGTCCCTCACCTTCAGTCTTCCAGTGTCCTTGAACGCCTCAACTGTAATTCTGCTGTGTCACTTCGGAGCTGCTTCACGCTCTGAGTCTTCGAGAGGTAAGTGTTGTCTCTCTCAACAGATAACTTTTTAACAGTAAATAAGTGGTAAAAATGAATTGAAAACACAGGATCAGTGGTTTAAATCAACAAAAATATGTTGTGATAACTGGTGTGCTTCACACCTCAAAGCAGCATTTCTGTTCCTACTTTGTTAGCTAATGTTAGCAATGCTGCTAATGGTCGCTAACAATAACGTTTGCTAGGTTAGTCAGCAAAGAAAGAGTCTTAACTTTTTTCCCCACTAAATAAGAACTGTTGTCTTGTTCACTCTCTCACTCAGTTAACTAGGATATGGAAGCAAATCTGTACCATAATTCAAATTAAAATGCGTTAACAGAAATGCTTTTTCATTTATAGCTGCATTTTTTGACTCATGAATAAAATGAGTAATGAATCAATTTGTATTCGCAATCCCACAGGAGAGTAACGTCAGCGGCCTCTGACTGCCCTCAGTCTGACTGACCGTGCTACGCAACTAATACGATAGGAAGCGGTGTGCATATTCAACACTGGAGCAAGAAGAGAGACAAGAGGAGAATGAGAAGGTCATGTTGGTACCATAGACTGTGTGGTGTATGTCAGAAACAGCAGGAACTTCCCCACCATGTCGAAATCTGTGCCAGAGCTGTGAGGGGGAGGCCACAGCTGCCCTGGAACGGCAACAAAATCAGCTGCAAACAGCAGGTTTCGACTCAGGTCTTTCTCCAACCACGTTGTCAACAACAACAACGACGATGACACCTTTTCCTCCTGATCGCCGTAACGCTTGATGTAAGATTTCAAGCTTGCAAGCTAACATGCAAGAAGCTGCAGGTCTGATTTATTGTAAATGAAATCGTTACAGCTCAAGACACATTTTGTGCGTCCGTTGCATCGTAGCCACCACAGTATTATCATATGCGGGTAAAGGGCGAGAACATACTTGTGAGGCTTTTCTTTGTACACTGTCTTCACTCACACATACATATTCATGTGAAAAATGGGCGCTACTTAAGCCTGAAAATCTGGTCTACGTAGCCTGTTAATGTGGATCTTGGGCGCATGTGTGGACATCTCTATGCATTCTGCTGTATTCATACTGTATGCTGTTACCAATCCATTTCTGCACTTCTAGCTTTTTAATATATGAACTAGTGCCAACACTTCCTCTTGACCAATATATTATCATAATTTATAATAATAACAATTATGATGATACAATCGTCATTACAATTTTTAAGTTATACATTTCTCATGCTTGTATAGACAGTTAAAAGTGGCTATCAAACGACCTATTTAAAGGTACCAGAATACAGGAAAAGACATCTACTCTCTTAGAACTCCTCTGGTGAGGATCAATTCCTCCCCCTGAGACCTTGTGTACTTTTCATAGATATATTGACACTACTATTAATTCAGCATGATCCTGATCCTACCATCAATGTTATGGGAATACCATAATTCAAATTTGATTATGCTATCTTGCTATTGTGCCTTCATTTTAATTTCTAAACAAAAACTATCCAATAATCCAAGGAATTGTTGGGCTGTATGTTTATCTCGCCATTTCTGTCTAGATGTTTTATAACTATATCGTCATTTTTGTTTTATTTTTTCATTCTGGTTCTTTGAACATATTCAAAATAAAGTTCAGTTGAATTCAATTTCCCTTTACTTTTTTCTTATTTCTTCCAGCTGAGGTTTTGAGGCTGTTCAGTTCTTACCCTGCATGAGGTTTACCACAGAGGTCAACCCCACCAGCCATTAATACCAAAAAAAAAGAGAAAGACCACATACACACACCTTTTCCTCTGTTTGGCCAAAAGAAAGAACTATGACGTCACAAGTCCATCCATGAAAAAGAGCCCTTGAAAGGGCAGGATTAGGAAA
Source organism: Synanceia verrucosa (assembly GCA_029721515.1). Taxonomy (NCBI): domain Eukaryota; kingdom Metazoa; phylum Chordata; class Actinopteri; order Perciformes; family Synanceiidae; genus Synanceia; species Synanceia verrucosa. The sequence goes on from JAQQSB010001429.1 coordinate 3,285, forward strand.
AAGGACACATTCCCAAATAAGTTTATAGTATGCCTTGTATATGTCAGTTGTGCTATTTAAAATGTCAAAGTTTGGTCAGCTAGCTAATTTGATGGATTCTGCATTCATCAACATCTAAGTAGCACAGATCTAGTAGCTACTCATAAAATCTACCCCTGCTTATGACAGTGTGTAAATTTAAAAATACACATAAATGTTGCTTGTCACTGTTGGAAATTACAATTTTTATATGTACTTCTCCCATGTATATGTACACATTACACTGATGTCTTTGAAACATGTCATGTAAACATGACCAAAGATGAGAAATATTTGGAGTGAGAGAGAGGTTTTAGGGATCGGACATGCATGTATGCATCAAGCTCCATCTAATGATGCGTTTGTATATTATCCATGAAAACTTTAATTCCATAAATGATCAGCTGATATCCGATGCAAAGTGCGTGTTTCTGCATGTTGTGTTGTGGCATGGTGCGACAAACACTTCATCCATGTGTGGTATTGCACATGGATGCACTACCGATCGGCTACTATCACCGCAGAACTCTGCCACTGGTTTTGAATTCCTTCCTTAATGGAGACAGTCTGTCCTTATTATTATATGCCCAAAACATAACATGCTTCATTATTACTGGAACCGTCAGCTCAGGTCTTCAAGACCATTTCCAAAGCAAACTATTTCAAATTTCAAAAAGTTTACATGTGAAAACCAGACAGGAGGTTACAAAAAGGTTTCCAACTCTTTGCATAAAAGGGATCTGAACAATGGGACTATCACTTCAAAGCAGCCAAGATAGAAGCTAAACTATTGTGGAGAATGGGGGCATCAATCCCGCTACCTCTCACATATTAAGCGAGCACTCTACTATTTGAGCTAATTTCCCTGTATGGAATGCTGCCATGTCGCCCCATGTCGATCATCTCATCCCATACTTTTCCAGACTCTTGAAGGTCTCCTGGATCAGACGTCTACTGTAATTCATCAGATACAGTAGGCGAGGTGGCTGAGATCAATTATGCTCTCCAAGTTCAAATTCCATCGTTGTTCCAGACAAGCTTACTTTAGTCTGCAAGTTTACATGGTTGACTCCATGCACTGCTAATCTGTTGTCCTGCTGGACTGCTAATTCAAGGTTCAAGAGTCTTTATTTGTCATTATGCACGCAGAACAAAATTTTGGAGAGTCTCTCGGCTTAAAGGCACACATGCATAAAGACATAAAAATAAAGATTAGTGAAAGAGGGTGGCACGGGGGTGTAGTGGTTAGCACTGTCGCCTCACAGCAAGAAGGTACCAGGTTCGAATCCTGGGCCCGAGGCCTTTCTGTGTAGAGTTTGCATGTTCTACCTGTGTCTGTGTGGGTTCTCTCCGGGTACTCCAGCTTCCTCCCACCATCCAAAAACATGCATGGGGATGAGGATAATTGGCTAATTTAAATTGACCGTAGATGTGGTTGTGTGTCCTGTGATGAACTGGTGACTTGTCCAGGGTGTACCCTGCCTTCTGCCCTAAGACAGCTGGGATAGGCTCCAGTCCCCAAATACAGCTTACATGTTGATGTATCAGCATTAATACTCCAATAATATAATATATGATATAATATGAACTGGAGCAGGTACTTTAAAATTTGAGAAATTTTGTAGAACAGTGTTGTATTGACAGCTAACAGACCATTGGTGAAATGTGTTTTGGTAATGATAATAATAGCTGGTTAATGAGTGCTTTACTTTATGTATTTGTGTACTTACTTGATGCCGATAACTGATGGATCAGCTCGCTCAAAAGGTTTGTCTTCACTTTCTCAGGTGAAATGAGCAGCGTGTCTTCTATTAAACACTTCAGTTGTGTTCCGTTCTGTTCTAATCTGCTTTGATCTGTATTCTAATCTGCTTTGATCTGTATTCTAATCTGCTTTGATCTGTACTGTACCCTCTATTATCATTTGCATATTCGGTTACCCGGGCAACCGCAAAGTAACTAAGTATTGTCAAAAATCAAAAAGTGCATTATTACACATTAATGTATCTTAATGCATAATGCATGTATACACACACACACACACACACATACACACATCAGTCTAGTGTCCAGTGACCAGTCCAGTTAACAACAGACAGAGAGTCTAAGCAGGTCAGTTTTTATCCAGACATGCAGTGTAAATTTTAACTCTACAGCGTGTTAAACTGTAGAAAAAGCTTGAATCTCTGCTTGCAGAGGGAATTTTCCAGAGTGGCGCCACAGACGGGTAAGTAACCTTAACATTCACATGTTGGCAACATCTTTAACAAGTTTTTTTCAACTGAACATGGTTTTTATAGTTTTATTGTTGTCGGTTGAGGAGATGTTGGCAACATGTACCCTTCTGTTCGATGATATTATCGAGTCACAGTTGCTAACAGTTCTCATTGAGATAAGATGACCTATGTTAGCTAAGTATTATTTCTGAAGGCTGCTGACTGAGATAAGAATACATAGCTGGCGTCAAATAAATGCAAAGATAAAATTGTCTCTGCATGAAGGTGAATTGTGCCCGTGGAGACGGTAGGTAACGTTAACTTGTCATTATTTAGCAAGCTAGCATTATCTGTATTCTACCTTCTGTTTATGCCTGTGAAGTGATAGAATATTTGTCATGAATGGTCGAACTGTTTAGTGCAACATCGTCTGTCTTATGGTAATGTACTGCCTGTCTTATAGCAACATTTTTACAACCAAATTCATGTTTATTAGTATGCTAATCGTGAGTAACGCTAATAGCTAATTAGCCTACTTGCTAGGTCTTTGCCTTGACTGTAACATCTAAATAGGGGCAATTGCCCCTCCTATTATATATGTACATAATTATTGTATCTGTGTTTATACAGCTAAGTTGACATGAAGGCTAAAACAGCCGCGTCACCAGACAGATTTCACTGGTGCCCCAGTACTGATCTGCAGTGCCCCAGTAAAAAATTCACCAATAAAAAAAAATCACTTCAGAGTTTTAAGTCTACATAGCATAGACTACACAGTAGTACACATACTACTTAGTATGGCAATTCATTGCTACTGTATTCACTCCACATAAACAATGCACACATGGCTAATTAATATGGTAATTTATTCACATGTAGACTTCTGCTGATAATACTCCTCAACTTGAAGTTGAGAGAGCCAGAGAGAGAGAGAATCACTGCGTGAGGTAGGTAACGTTAGCCAACAACAACTTGTTAAATATATTATTTTAACTTTGATTTGACTCGAACTGTAACTCCTAGATGGATATCAGAAAGTTATTCGCCCGCAGTAGGGACAAATCAGCGAGGAATGAGAGAGGTAAGTGAAGTCCTCCTAGCTAGCTAGACAACATAAGTCTGTCTTAAGTTAATGCTAAGTTAGCTAACGCTATTCCTTGTATCAAGACAACGATATCCATTTGCTGTACGAGCTGTGCGGAGAATTTCCAGTGAGTTTCATCAGCATGAAACATAATGTTGGTTATGGTCTGATGGTTCTGCTCAGGACCTCTGCATCAATGATGATTTTTTTAGGAAGCTTGTGTTAGTTGACAGATACAGCCTATGGATGGTGCAGTGGTTCTCATCTGAAATGATCAAATTTAAATCATTCAAGTTTTTTTTCACAGAAAAATAGCACAGTAGACTTGTCTTGTTAATCGGTTTGCCTTTGACTAAAATAATCTTGTTTTGTCACCAGAAAAATGGCTACAGCTAAAGCATCTGGTTTTGTTGCCAGAAAAAATAGTCAAATTTCTGTATTTGTCACCAGAAACATGGCTACAGATATCAGGTTTTGTTGCCCCAATTAGATTTTATTTTAATATAAATTTCCATGTCTGTCCAGACAAAGTGGAACAGCAGTGTGCAGGAAGAGGTGAGGGAGAGAAAGATGACAAGCAAGAGCAGAGGTGAGTTGACTATCATTGAATGATGTCCCAATCATGTTTTTTTTCTGTTTTTTTTTTGCCTCTGAGTCATTTGATTTTGAATATTGATGGCAGAAATACAAAACTTCCCATATGAGGAAAAAACAGAAAACAGTTTTTTGAAAAACAAAAAACCTGTCAGTTTCTTACAGAAAGCTTTTTGTTCAGGTGACTTTTTTTTGTCACAAGGAAGGGTGGGATAACAGAACAGCTTTCACTCTTCTTATAATCCCATATGAAAACTGAAGACTATAAAAAAATGCAGATAGCAGACTTTGAGCTATGTACATATTTGTACAGCAATAAACAGTAATATTTTCATGTTACTTCAGACTAAGTGGAGAGGAGTACAGAGGCAGAGAGATGAGAGACAACAACATAGTCTGATATGACTGAATAGTTGAAAAAAAACTATTTTTTTTTTTATATATAAATAAGTGTTGAATATGTTTTTTTTCTCACACACTTTGTGCGTGCTCGTGAATTCTTTATGCCCCAGGTGTGCCCCAGTACAGTATTAGGTCTAGTGACGCCCCTGGTGTCATAGTTTTCATTATTTGCAGTTAGACTGAGCCTAAAAAGATGATCAACACTGAGTTGAACAAGTTCAAAGTTTTCATGTCCTTTGATTTGTTGGAGCGGTACTACATGTTCCTCATTTTCGAGGAAGGGCACATTTCAGTCCTTTTGTTTGTATGTCTTTGCTCTATTGTCACTCAAACAACACATACGGCAACAGAATCACCCTACAGTAGTGAAGCTTCATGAAGCACTTGTGATATTTTTTGACCTTTGAGATGTAATAGAAATGTTGTAATTTTCCATTACACTAGCCTCTTTCTTTAAGTCAAGAGCACCATCAAGAGGAGTAAAAGAATATCACAGTTGTTCATCAGTCCCCTACAGAGCAAGGATATAGACAATTAGCACTTTTTGAAAGATGTGCTTTTAATATGGCGCTGTGAGCAGGGTTCGAACCTGCGCGGGGAAACCCCATTGGATTTCGAGTCCAACGCCTTAACCTCTCAGCCACCACAGCTCCTCAAACCTTTTTTCATACCCACATGGGAGTTCCACTGTTCACCTTACCTGACACTTTTCTCCATCTTTGCCACAGGCAGCAATTGAACATGTGACCTTCAGCTCACAGCAGATATTCAAGAGTAGAACACTCCTTCCTTCTCTCTCCTCACAGAGAGGATTGAAATCACCTGATGTATCTATGTTAAGAATGGTATATTTCATGAGCATATGGATCTGTATGAGGTTATCAGAATATTCTGTGGTTTTACAGCGACATCACTCAGAATGTAGAGATTCCACAGATAATCCAGGAAAATGTTTTATATTTCTATCTTTCTATATCTTTTATGTCTTTATTTACATTTCTTTATTTATGTGTGCCTTTAAGCAGAGAGACTCTCCAAAATCTTGTTTTACATGCATAAAAACTAGCAGTCCAACACCTTAACCATGTAAACTTGCCTGCATCAAGATGGGTATCAAATCCATGTGTGTGGGACACCTTGCAGTTGTCTTTACATTGATCTCAAGAGTCTGGAAAAGCATGGGATGAGACGAGCTAGGTGGAGCTACATGGGAGTTATTCCGTATGGAGGAATTAGCTCACATGGTAGAGTGCTCAAAGGAAGGTGGGCATTTTTTACACTCACTCACGCAAAGGATTAGATGTGCGAAAAGCACGGGGAAATGATTGAATATGGAAATATCATAGACAGTATCCCTGCCAGCCAAAGCAAAGCTACAGAATAATATGTGATCACTGAAACGGCACTGAGGCTGACAGGAGCTTTTCTTTTACCACAAAGTTTATTGAAGAACATCATTTATTAAACTAGTGGGATAAAGAAAATGTCTGCAGCATTTTTGGTGTATTTCACTGTAAATATTGGCAATATTAATGAATACATGGACAATGTAAAAGTTAAAAAAAAAAACGCTTAACACGGAGAGCCCTCTTTGTCACCGGAGAGCCTGTTGGAGAGCCTCACTGAGCGCATAATATATTTTTTTCAATAGAAAAAAATTATAGTTTTGAACTTTATAATGCTTAGTTAAGGACAGACGATGATCTGTCGGGGCACTGCCTAGTCACACAACGGCATGGTTTGGATAATTGAAAAAAGCTATGATCACACCCAATATGTTTCCTGACGGTGCAGCAAAATATTCCATGATGGTCTTCTTCAATATGACGGGAGCTCCTCGACGGGAAATCTTTCCCGTATGTAGCTTGTGTTTTAGCTGCAGTTTGTAAACAAAGTCCTTCCTGTGGAAACTTTGCCTTGTAAAACACATTTTAATTCAGAAAGTATCTTCGAATATGACAGTTTACATGGATAATAACAGCAATGCAGCAAAGTTATTTGATTTCAGCCCAAAAAACTTTGAAGTCACGTGACATGGCTGCATTCACATAGAAACAATGAGGCAGAATATGGTTATTTTTCTACTGTGCACTGTCCCAATGTATAGTTATGATGAGAGAGTGGGTTGAGCCTGGAGACAATCACTGCTCCTCCCCGTGGACAAATGAGGGATTGCAGCTGGATACATTATCTTCATGGACCAGTCATGGAAACATGGGAATGGCTCCTACTGTATGTTGTGGACAGAGTAGTAATTCTGGAAGTGATGTTTTTAGAGGACCAATCACAGCCCTTGCCATCTCTGTTTTCCCCTGATGGAGTGATGGACAATTAAAAATTATTTCATGCTCCCGGAGAGAATGGAGAGGCTTTTCGACAGGCTCTCCAGCGACGTAGAGGGCACTCTGTGTGCACGTACAGCAATTTGCTGTACGTGCACTAACTTCCAATCACTAATGCTAATTAGTGATGGGAAGTTCCAAATGCATCTCTATGTTCATGTTTACCCACATCATTGAAACAAGTAAAATTCATTTTATTTCTTTGTCTGTACTGTTTATATCTGTTATGAATGCTAACAAGATAACATCAGCATGTGAAATATCACATTTCCACTACATTTACATGTTTATGTAATGTAGGTTCATGTTTCTATGTCATGCACCAAGTCACCGAGTTGAATTCCTTGTTCATGCAAACTTACTTGGCATCTTTGTATGACATCCATGGTGATGTGTGAAGCTGTTCCACTAATTTGGGGTGTTGTGCAGTGATTCCATGGCTGTCCACAAAACACCGCCTTTCTGTCTTGTTTGATGAAACATTATGGAAAGTGTTAATGGAGGAAACCAACCAGGTTTCATACTGATGTCCTGAATGATTGAGACAGTGAGCACAGAGAATCAATATAGCATCAGCTGTGATGGCCGAGTGGTTAAGGCGTTGGACTTGAAAACCAATGGGGTTTCCCCGCGCAGGTTCGAACCCTGCTCACAGCGGCTCGGAGTTTGTACAGAAATTACGTTTGTTACCTACATTGGGTGACAAGGGGTATGGACAGCAGTTTGGGTGTAAAAAAAGCTTTGGTGACAAGTTTGTAAGATTTCCCGAATTCCCACAGTTCAGCAAGTATTAAGGCTCCTGGTCTTAGTGAAAACACAAAACGATGTGGAGATGGGGTGATCATGGATTAGTCTTTTGTCAGTTTTTGTCCTTGTTCATATGTAATTATTCTCATATTTTTCATTTACTATCTTCTTTGCATTAATTCTTAGAGTCTTAAAGTCAATGTAACCCACTTGTAGAATAGGTGCACACTGGACCAGTATACCCAGATTCATAGGGAGGAGTAATGGACAGTAATCAGACATCACAATAAGCAACCAGAACACAGAGGTAGATTTAAATGAAAATGTTTGTATTAGAACACAAAATATTTACAACACTGTCCTTTGAAATGGGTGCACCCTGAAAATAAAAGACATAAACAAATGTTCCAATCGTTAGATCCAACTGTCCTTTGAGGTCCTTCCCCCACAGTCCTACCACACTGACAGCAGGGCAGATGAATGTTGGAAGCGCTCCTCAATCCAGGTTTTCATCACGGGTAGCTCGCCATCCCCCTCATCAGAGAGAGATTCCAATCCAGATCCAAAGTTCAAGGGTATCCAGAAAACCCAGCCTATGTAACATGACACGACTTATATAACAACATATGCAAACATTCTTATTCCCTTAACTGTACAGGTGAATCTTATCAATGTAAAAACATAATACAACTCAGTACTTAAGCCATGAATAAAGGATTACTGTTGCATCATGACATTAACTAGCATCATAATATTAACACTTAATATTGAAATGTAAACAATACTATTAAATTACAATTTCAATGGCTTTGAAACCATATGAATGAATGAAATATTCACTATATATGAATATTTTAAGTAACACTCACACCTTGTGGTTGTTAATGCAAGCAGCACAAGAAGGCTAATCTCATACCTCAGATGTAGCTAACATTACCCTTAGCTCTGTGCACAGTGTAGCTGTTAGAACGTGGCACGAAATGACTGAACCCAAATGCACGACTCGACAGAAATAAGTAAAAGGGATTTTAATACAAATAAAATTCACAAACAAGATTAACAAAACAACTCAGACACTGATGCTAAATCTAGATGAAACTCAAAAAACTTTTAGACTGAAAACACACTAGGAGAGAAACCATATGGCTGTACATGAATCAAACTTAGGACACTAGTAAAAATGCAAAACTAAAGGCGCTCACACAGTGAGGAAAACTATAACTTAGTTAAAAAGACAAAATATAAAACGCTCACTAACAGTGAGGAAAATGAGGCTCAAGACTGGATGACTACACAGATGCTACAAAACAGACAAAACACTAATACTAGACTGGATAATTACACAGATGCTACAAAACAGACAAAACACTAATACTAGACTGGATAACTACACAGATGCTACAAAACAGACAAAACACTAATACTAGACTGGACAAACTCGACACAATGACAGAAACTGAAATGACACAACGTGACGGCGAAACAACTTGACTTAATGACTGGTAGCTTGGAGCATTCACAAGACATACTGGCACACGACTGGGGGAGACACAGACATAAATACATGAGGTAATGGGTAACAGCTGGAAACAATCAGGGCGGGGCAGACAATCAACAGACGCAGGAAACACAGGGGCAGGAAACGTGAAGCTGAAACACAAGGGAAGACAATTAATACAAAATAAAACAGGAAATGACAGGACCATATGACAAAACTGAACCAAAAAAACTTAACTTGACATGACCAACATAACAGTAGCTACACACATACTTATTATGCACACCCAAATGTTCCCTTCTCTTCCCTACAAATAAAGAAATACAACAACTTACACTTAGTGGCAAAGAGGCCACGAGGCTAAGCTAACTCCACTGCACCACGTGTAGCGGCTGCTTTAACATGTGCCACTCACTGAGACAAGAAAAGAATAAACGGTGCTTTCTAAGTTGCTCTCCAGGTCCCCTCATAGGCGGTGGGCCAAGGGGAGATTTTGTGTATTTAAACGATCCCCACCGAGGGAGGACCTATTTTTTTGTGGACAACAAATGAAACAAAAATTGTTGGCACTCTTACCTCTTGCACATTTTTTGTTTATGGGTAACGGCGTCTGGGTTACCGGTTCCGGCTAACTGCGTGGGCAGCTATGCTCGGGTTCCGACATGCATGACGTAGTTGTAGTTATTGTCCAATGACACGTCTCGAAATTTGCCGGTTACCATGGATACATTGTTAAACTGCTGCTGTGGCTGTAAGCTAACGCTATAGGAGTACAGTACATAAACAAGTTAAAGATCGCAATACATGCTTACACACAATGCTAATATAACAACAAATTTAAATATCAATCACTTTAAGAGGAGATGAAATTAATCAAGTTAACTGACAGTTCGTCATCAAGCTTGATAAAAGCAGGAAAACTGAAGTCTTCTGTAACAATGTCTTCAAAATGTCTTTGTGAACTTTGCACATAAAACTGACTGATTTCCAACATCTGAGATCCAGTAAGATGTTATTTTTTTCATCTCTGACAAAATTAGCATAATGTCATAACAATTAGCCACACACATACCACACTCCTCCTCTTGAAACTACGTTTGCTAGCAAACCACAGAAACAATTAGCACCACAGGAGTGCTGTATGCATCTTTTGGATAAAGACGGTCCTGTAACCCCCTTTATAGACACAGGATGGAAGACATTTTTGACTTTTGTTGTGTTTCTGTGGAAAGACTTAGTACCAGAGAGAGTACTGTGGCAGATGAGCCAGTGCTTAGATTTAACCTTAAAACCAAGGTTTGTTGTCATACTAAATAGTCATTGTGTTATGTGGATGGCTTTAGCTTACCAAGAGAGTGAACATGGAAGTCAGCTTTGACTACATATATGTTCATTAACTGTCCTTATATATTTTATAATTGTGTTAACTTATAATCATTTGTCTCTGTGTTAAGATTAATGGAGCTTTAAAATGCTACTAACAGTAAGATTATTTTAATATAATGTATTGTACTTGAGGGTGGCACAGTGGTGTAGTGTTTAGCACTTATAAATAAGTTAACTGTAAACCTCAAACTTCAGGAACCTGCTGCAATTCCAGCAAACAGTGGCTATCACAGAGACTGCTACAGCCACTTTACAAACATGACAAACATAAAACAAGTCCAGAGAAGATGTGAAAAGGCACCTTTATTTCAGAAAGAGGCTGAAAAACAGGGCAGGTGTCAAATCAGAACACTCATGTCAATGTGATTCTTGAACTTCAGCTGTGAGTCTAAGACAAATAATAGAAATTATCATTTGATTTGATTTAGCCCATAGTCAAGGCAATACAATGACCAAAAAATGAAATACAAACAAGAAAACAACAAAAACATTATATACACCTCCTGAAAAAAAGACAAAACATGGATAAGAATGCAAGCTATTACACAAGGCACATGCAGACGTTATTGTCCCCAACTGTAATCTTTGGAAGTGTACCTGAGAGTTAAAATAACAATAAATATGGTGCCACTAACCTGACATGTTCAAACTGTTATAATGTAATGAAGAAAAGCCTAAATGTGTTGTCTGCTTCTTGTTTTTTAGAGCCAGGGGTAGAAAGAGAAACAGACTATGGTGAGGGAACTGCAGCAAAGACACAGGCTCTGAGATCACACACTGGTGACCTCTGTGTTGTCTGTCTCTTTATATGTATAATTAGCAGACGAGGCGTTTTGCTGGTCTAGTGAACGTTTATTCACACACCCAGCATGTAAGCATGAACCTTCTGTTACCCCCACGCTAGCTGTCTGTTACTTCCTGCTCTAGTGGCTACTGCGCACACTGGCGATTTTAGGGGGTGGCCTGGGGTGGCCAGGGCCACCCCTTAAATCTCATTGGCCACCCCTGTGGCCACCCCAGCTCTCACAGGAAGTTGGTCAAGTTTGTCAACACAGGAAGTAGACCCAAACGGTGCCAGCTTTGAATGCAAAAGAGTCATTGTAGTCACAATTTACAACTTCTTTCACAATAAAAAAACAAAGATTATCTGTTCAATATAACCCAAAAATCCTGGATGATGAATTTACCGCCGCTGCTGCTGCTGCCAGCCTGCCGCGCGCCGCCTGCTCTGCACAGCGCGCACACACTAGCCACGGAGAGAGGCAGAGCGCAGAGCCACACCCACGGTGCCCCCCCCATGCACCACTTAGCTACTGCTGGTCCGTGAAACCGGAGGACATTGACAGACACACTTGATTTCAGCAACTGGATTAAAAACGTCTGTCGATTGAGAGGTATGGTAATTTAATGTTTAGTTATATTGTACTTCCCTCTCTCTGAATATGTAAAACTTTATCCATCGTTAAGTAGCAGCTAAAAGACGAACTACACTGCACTAGCTAGCTCAGTGTTCAGTTTTTCAATTAGCCTTTTATTTGGATACCACCATGAAATATGAAACACTATTTTCTGGACTGCAGACTTGAAGTGTCCTTTGTAGATCTGTGTTCAGTGAAGCTAATTTCTTTTTACCAACCAATGTGTCAAATTATAGTGACAGATAGAACCAGCTGTGATTTATTTATAGCATATGTTCCGTGATTTAAGGGCTGGTTGAAGACTTCTTTTCTCTTGGAGATAAATCCTTTTTGTTTGTAGCAATAAATTCATTCACAGTTTACATAATTCTAGACGTTCAAACAGGCCACAAATGCTTGAGATGCAATATGTGTTGTGTAAAGTGAATTTTAAGAGTTGTAGGCGTGTAAAAATAAACCTATGTATTGGATATAAGTAGTCATTTTGTTTACTATTTTCTTATGACCTGTACTTTTTGCACATTGATTGTAACCCAAATTGACAATGATCCTGCCTGATGTTTGTGGGTATTCACCTACTACAAAGTTAATTGACTAACTGATTGATTGAGTCATTGAATTACATTGTCCCCAGGGATGTTAAGAGAATAGTTATGAAGAGAAAAGGAGACATTCAGAACTTCTTCAAAAAAAGAAAAGAGTCAGAGTCAGCCACAGCTTCTACCAGCAGCAGTAACAAGTCACGTCATCAGCAGCCTAGGTGCAGCAGTAGTGAGCAAGTGCAGTCAACTCCCCCTGCACAGGATGGTACGTCATTGTTGGAATTAGGCTTGCATTTAAGCTGTTTGTCACTCCAGTTATACAATTACAACTGTCTGAAACATCAGCAGTTAAAACTGTTTTAAAAGACAGGACAATAATAAAATGTGCACAATACATACATGCACGCATGCACACACACACACACACACACACACACACACACACACACACACGTAGGCCCATGTTTGTATGATTGTGTGAGTGTAAAATATATTAAAATATATGTGTGTGGCAGAACCTCCAGCCCATTGATGTCTCATATTTTTTTTATATATCTATGAATTCTGACAGCAGAGCAGCCAGACCCAGAGGAGGATCCAGCAGTGTCTGGAGCTTCACCTGCCAAGCATCATGGTATATCAAGTTCTGTTATGTCCAAATATATAATTCACGAACAGTCACCTGAAGTTTTAATGTATTCTCATAATTGATTTCATTTTAAAAGAACTGTCCAATATTGCCCAAAGTGTAATCTATTAATTTGCTCGTACACAGCACACCAACACATTAAAACTTGAATAGTTCAGTTTAGAACTTGCTCTGGCATGAAGTGCCTTGAGATGACTTTTGTTGTCATTTGGTATTATACAAATAAAGATTGACTGGGTTATTAATTGAAAAGACAAAGGAAAATGTCTAACACTCATCTGTCCACATACAGTCTATAGGTGTAATGTTTATTGTTTTTACACCTTCAGGTACTTCATCTATTGAGCAAAGTGATTCAGAGGGCATGTCAGTGGGTGATGATGACACCAATGACAGAGATGCTCCTCATCTTGCACTACATGCTGCCCCACCTGGACCTCACGGTATGATGTGACACTTTTAACTCTCAGTTTACACAACATTATGAGTGCTTTCTGTTTAAATAACATGGATGTTGTAATGCTGATCACAAATTCGGAATGGAACTTCATGAAAACTTAAGTGGGGACTGATCATGATTATTTATAATTTACAGACATTTCCCAGTCCAGAGCAGCAGGTCCTGCACAGCCTCAACTGAAAGTATTTCCCACGAACCATGCAAGGCAACAGGAAGAGGTCCTTTAACAGTGAATGGTATAAACAACACCCATGGCTTGAGTACTCTCAAAGCCAAAATGCTGCCTACTGTTTTGCATGTCGACACTTCTCTTTGCCAAACACCCCAGCATCTGTATTCACATCACAATTGGGATTCTCTCATTGGAAAAAGGCAATGTACAAAGATAGTGGACTTAAAGTACATGAGAAGTCAGAAGGTCATGTCAATGCCATGTTTGCATGGGGTGAGCACAAGAAGGCAATACTAACGGATTCTTCACTACGGGATGTCCTTGATGAAGCTTACAACAAGAAAGTTGAAGAGAATCGAAAATATATTAAAACAGTGGCTGAAGTACTTCTTTTGACTGCAACACAAAACATTGCGCAACGAGGTCACCGCGAGACACAAGAGGCAGTTAACAGAGGTAACTTTTTAGAAATTTTGGAAATGATTGCAAAGCATGACCCAGTGGTACAGAAAAAAATGAAGGGAAAGCAAAATGCCAAGTACACCAGCGTAGTCACACAAAATGAAATTTTAACATGCTTGGCAAATATGGTCCGTGAGGAAATAATTCAGGAAGTGAAAGAAAGTGAAGTGTTTTCTGTGATAGCAGATGAAACCAAGGACCTGAAAAAGAAGGAGCAGCTCTCACTGGTACTTCGGTATTACTACAATGGGGTAGTGCACGAAAGTTTTCTGGATTTTCAACAAGCTACACGATTGGATGCAGAAGGACTCAAAGACAAAATCATCAACTCTTTGGAAAGGTATGGACTTGAGTACAGATCAAATCTTGTTGGACAAGGTTATGACGGAGCATCAGTTATGAGTGGGAAAAACTCTGGAGTGGCAGCCAGAATAAAGACCCACGCAAAACATGCAGTTTATGTACACTGTAATGCACATTGCCTGAACTTGGTCCTTGTTGATTCTGTGAAGGCAGTCCCAGAGGCTGATTGCTTTTTTGCACTACAACAGAAGCTCTATGTGTTCATGTCTGGGTCCTATGTTCACCAGAAGTGGCTGGATGTCCAAAAAGAAATGTATGAAGGTCAGCCAAGGGAGTTGCAGAAGCTCAGTGACACAAGATGGGCATGTAGACACTTGGCCTGCAAAAATGGACAGATTACCTGCTGTACTTTCTGTTCTGCACGACATTGCTGCAGAAAATAGTGGGGAAAGATCTGTAGATGCTCGAGGTTTGCTGACTCAGCTAGACCTAAGCTTTGTCAGTCTCCTTGCAACCTTTCGACGGCTTCTTGGGGATGCAAAGGTGCTGTCTGATACCCTCCAATCTCCTTCACTTGACCTTGCCATGGCAGTGGATTTAATAAGTGCACTCAAAGACTCATTTCAGGAGTACAGAAGTGAAACATTTGTTGACAGTCTGTGGAACGGTATTGTAGACATGGCCACAAAGTGCAACATTGCCATTGAAAATGCAAAGAAAAAGAGGTCTCAGAACGTTAATTCCAGACTTGGTGAATCTGTCATAACCTCTACATTGGGTCAACGCACATGTAACAGTGGTGACAAGGATTCCTTTAGGAGGACAATCTTCTACCCCATTGTGGACACCATGCTCGGAGAGTTAGACAGGCGCTTCTCCAAAGACAATTGCGAAATAATGAGAGGGATACAAGCTTTAGACCCCAAAAGCACATGTTTCCTTGAGGAGCAAGCAGTCTTTCGCTTGGGAGAAATTTATGAAAGTGACTCTGAAGATCTCAGTCATGAACTCCACCAGACAAGGAGGCTTTTGCAAAGGAAACAGCAAAGTGGAATGCCAAACTTGTCTGGTATTGTGGAACTTGCAGTATTCCTTGAACCACATAAAGATGTTTTTCATGAGCTTTTTCGTCTGTGTAAGATAGCCATAGCCCTCCCAGTAAGCAGTGCAGCATGTGAGCGTAGCTTTTCAGCTCTCAAACTTATCAAGACACATTTGCGTACAACAATGACAGATGACAGACTGAGCAACTTGGGTGTTCTCAGCATTGAAAACAGAAGAGCAAAGTCCCTTGACATGGACAAGTGTATTAAACTTTTTGCCACCATTCACCAAAACAGGAGAATTCATCTGATGTAAGATGGATGAACAGAGAATCTGTCTAACGGTCTTGTGTTTTTGTAGTTAGGGTTTGTTTGGTTTGAATAATTTGTAATATATACTCTGATTACGGTTGAGATTTCAATTGTTATGTACATTGACAATAAGTAAAAAAAAGTCTTTTCTCTGTGATTTAAATAAACATATTAATGTATGCTGTATCAAGACCAATGTATTAATTTATACCTTTATCAGGAACATGAATAAGCTATTTATTTTCTGTTCTGTTGCCTGAATGCTATGTTTTCATGCAACCACAAGATGGCACCTCAATTGGTGGAGCAAACAGGTTAAAATACAGGTGACACAGATTATTCTATGGGATTCTATAAAATGAGTTAAGAGCAGTTAAATTTTGCTACTCTAATCCAATTTTTGAAGAGATAAGGACTCTAATCTACTACAAGGAAATGGCTCTTAGACAATTTGTACCCTAACCCTGAACATTTATTACAGACTAAACATACTTCAAATAAGCAGACATACCTGAGGACTGTGATAGGAGGAAATAGAATTTTAAAAATGACTTTTAAGAAGAGACTTTTTTTATGAGAATAGACACCTTTATTTGACATGAGAGGGGAAAGCATGGGAGAGAGGTTGGACGTTATGATGGAACCCCCCGCCCCCCGTCGGAGGTTTGCCCTGGGCCACCCCACACTAGCTGTGTGTCCCCTCTTGGCCACCCCAGTAAAAAATTCCTGGATACGCCACTGACTGCGCATGCCTAAAGCTCCCACGGCGTGCTGGGAAATGCTGTTCCATTAACAGTACTCATTACAACACAACCTCCACACATCCAAGCGGGCACCACACCTATTGCCAGTACAATGCATAATTTGCAAACATGAAAAATACAAAAATGAGTCATACACCTGGAAAAGAATCAAAGAAAAACTGATTCTAGTTTTTGGCAGCTGAAGAAAGAAGAGATGAGTCTTCTTCTGTACATTCGGGACAGGGACTTAGTGGCCAGTGAAGCAAGATACCACTTCACCTGTTTCACAGACTATACTCAGTACCTTGTAAAAAGACAAATGAGACAACAGAGAGCAACTTGTATGAAAATGGGTCCAAGTATTTCTGCGAGACTGTGATTGAGGAGAGGCTTTTAAAAAGACAAGAAGTGTAACGACTCTGTAGGTTGAACGTGCTTTTTAAAAACATTGTAAGAGAAAGGA
The DNA here is from genome assembly GCA_029721515.1 of Synanceia verrucosa. Classification (NCBI taxonomy): domain Eukaryota; kingdom Metazoa; phylum Chordata; class Actinopteri; order Perciformes; family Synanceiidae; genus Synanceia; species Synanceia verrucosa. Next base: position 20,139 of record JAQQSB010001429.1, read on the forward strand.
AGAAGTGGACTGGATGACACTTCCCCCAGCTCCAGAGGCAATACTGGAACTGGTGCACTGCTTAAAAAAAAAAAAAAAACTGTGTTAAGGGGAGATGCAAATGCAAACTGCATGAGCTGCCATGCACAAACCTGTGTCAATGCACAAACTGTGGCAACAGGTCATTTGAAGATGACGAGGGGTTCCAGGGCCAGCATGAGATGCTAACCCTTCTTATCAACCAGTACTGTGTTTATGTGTTGATGTTATTTGTTCCTGTCACTGTGTTCCTTAGCAGATGTTTGATGGCGATTAGAATTAGCAAATGATTATTAGAATAAAATGACTTAACCAACAGTGTATGGTTTGACCACCGTTTCTCATTGTCCATCATGGGAGTATTACCTAGTGGGAATTTAGTTAGTTTAGTTGTTAGTTAATTAATTTAGTTGTTAGTGCTTAATGAATTAAAATTTCACACAATTGATGTGCCACTGAGCTGATTAAAATACAACTTACACTTAGACAACAAGGTTCATGTTGTATCAAATATTAGCCTAAATACTAAAATATATAATTATGCTCAGGGTTTCCCCCAAAACTTGCTAAGTCTGGCATCTGATCTGGGGGGGGGGGTGTCGCAGCTCGCAGAAGGCTGCTCTGAGCTCAGCGATGCTTAGACTGATGGGGGAGCAAGCAAAGTAGTACGGTAACACCAATAAAATACAGTAAATAAACTAACTAGTAACATTAATTATATTCACACACTGTGAGTGCGTGGTTTTTCAGCTGCTAAATTACCACACGCTTGACTTCCAACACTTTGGGTTATTCACATCATGTTAAATGAATAATGTAATATTGATTCCATTAGAATAGTTAGCGATATCAAAATATAGATTAAGGTCTCTTGAGCTTATTTGACTGATTAAGTGAGCCCAAGTTGTTAACACCCGGTAGGATTTTAGCTAGGCTATTGGTTAGCGTTACCTTTACAATTATAAATGTCGCCTCGCCAAAGGTTATACATCAAATAAATACCATAGCTAGCATTAATACTTACCTACACACGTAGACGCTGCTTATTTAGCTCAAAATATTTCGTGTACTTTTTCCATGGCTGTATCTCTGTCTCCACTTCGTATCCACGAGTTGATCTTGAGAGCAGCAGCTGTCTTCGCATAGCTACGCCTGATTGGCTGGACAACGTCACGTGATTTATATGGTTGCGTGCCATTGGTTTAGCTGATATAGTAAGCTGCGGCGTTTGCCTGCAAATTTAACAAACTTTACACTATGATCGTGGAAAAATGTGCAAGAATCACGAGTGCCAACAAAGAAAATCTGATTAAGAAAAAAATAAACTTTAAAATGTAAAAGATCCAGGTCCTCCCTCACTAGGGATCATTATTTTTAAAACTAAAGCAGATACGCGGCCTCGGCCCACCGCCTAAATATAAGCGGCACTGACGACTAGTTTACAAGCACAGATCAGCTGGCATGACCAAGTTAGCATTGAGCTAAAGGCCCAAACGTACTCGGCGGAATGGACACGGAGTGCCCAGAGCTCAAATTTTGCAAAGGTCACGGTCTCTGCTCCATACTGTTGTCTCACAACAGCATTTATTTATTTTTCACATCACCCACTTTAAATGTGACATCTGAACTTAAATGATAAATAGCTAGCGGCAGAGCGCTCCACTATGGAAGCTTTGAGCTGAACGGACATCCAGATTCTGCTCCGTTCAGTCTGCTGGAGTCTGTGAGCATCTTTATAATGCAGACACTGGAGACTATGACTGTGCAATATGGTCAAAATGTCATATCCTATAACTTCTTCAATACAAGCCACACCTACTCTAATACACGCTACAACAGTAGCTAAGTTAGCAAACATTACATATTTCATGAAAATAATAACTCCTCCCTAAGCTAAACAAATAATTACCTGTCCAACAGGACGAAAGTAACTTCTGCATCACTTTTCAGTCCCTTCAGATGTCTCAGTGTCTCCACCGATGTTCACTCTGGTTTGTCCTCTTAGCTTTATCCAGAGTTTTGTCTTTCAGTCTTTTCTTCCTCCCTCTTTCTTCTCTTTGTCTGTTTAGCATGATGAGTCGTCAGAAGTAACACTGAAGTGGTATTTTTGGCTGCATTTTCTCTGACATTGTTCCCTACAGAAGGGATTTCCCTGCTATCTCTGTATTTCTGCAGATGAACTGTGTGTTTGATATTTCCAGCAACAGCGGGGAGGAGGGAGGGACATGAGCAGGATGACACATGATTGGTTCTCTCATCTCGCTCTGAGTGTCAGTTGATTGGTCAGAGTTTTTACAGTCCTGTAGCTGCCACAGAGGTCTGATTCTTTCCCTTCCTTTTTCTGAACACATCATGTATTGACTGCTCTCAGGGTAGAAGGAGCATTTCACCCAGTAGAACAAAAAGTGTTTCTGAACAGCATCTTGGATTGCAGCTTTAATATCTAAAAAGTGTGGTTTATGCTACATCACACATTTTCAACATTCAACTTTTATATTAATTTCACACATTTTCAGCATTCAACTTTTAAATTAATTTCACACATTTTCAACATTCAACTTTAATTTCACACATTTTCAACATTCAACTTTTAAATTGAATTAAACAAATTATACATTTATATTTTTTCAAAATTTATTCTGCTTCACCTTCCCAAAACATTCAACCCAGCATTAGCAGATTAGCTTAAGCTACCCAGCAGGCACCTTGAGGTCAATTTGATGTTGAGAAATAGTCAAGATTTTGACTACTATCTTAAGTGCTATACGTTGCAAGTCAAAATACTTGACATCAAATCAACGTTGCTGCTCAATACCTGACATCAAACTACTGTTAATTTGGTGTCTGATAACATGACATTGAATAGACAGTTATGCCAAGTTAGCATCCTGAATCCAGTGTTTTTTCGTCTGAAAATATTGGTAAGTATCCAAATTATGGTTATTTGTGCCGTTAGTGTACATTTTAAAGGTTGTGTCGTCAAGACGAGACATACTAAAGCTATTATTACCGATGCTAAGCATGCACTGCTGTTAGTAGCTAATTAGCATCGGTGTTATGGAAGGGCGCCTTTCCAGTGGTCGGGTCAGGATATGGGAGGGCGGCCTACGTTTCTGTCGTACCGCAGTTCTGCGCCAGCCGAGGCGACCTTCCGGGAGCGTGAACGGGCGGGTGGGAGGCCTGCGACGCTTGACCGAGCTTCCAACAGAGTGCACCGACGTGTGTGTCGGCGGTGCCCCGCCCTCCCGGAAGGTCGCCTCGGCTGACCGTGCGGACCAGGGGAACCCGACTGTTTAAGCAGTGTCAAAGTATGAAAATAAGCGGGAAGAAAGATGGAAACACAGTTTGCTGCACAGTTAAGGACATCATGAACTTGTAGAGCTGCTATTTCTAAACAATTTTGAAATTGTTAAATTTTTATATCTCCTGCAGCTCCTGGTCTGGCCAGTGACCCATCACGGTGGAGTTCTACAATGTTGGGAGACCCTGCATTATTCCTGGTAAGCCTCATGTTATGATGGCATATTTTCGGAACTGGAGGAAGCGTAGTGCTGAAGTCGCTGCTTTGGCTGAAGATTCCCCTGATTCTGACGATGCTCTGTCTGGAATGCTACAAAGTGGTTCAAGTGTGGTTGAGGATGAAGCCAGTGACGATAATGATGAGGACTCAGAGTTTGAGCACTTATCTAACACAGAATCTGACAGTGACATTGGGTTTGTGCCCTGTGCTGAAGAAACCCCTCCTGATCTGGGTGAGGAACTTGCTGCCTGGGCCACCAGAAACAGCTGCAAGCGATCTGCCTTGAATGAAATGCTGGAAATACTGAGGCGTCAAGGGCATCGGCTACCCAAGGATGCCGGAACGCTACTAAATACGCCAAAAACAGTGACATCAGTTGAAAAATGTGGTGGGCACTATGCATATTTCGGTATTGCTTCTGGCATTTTGAAACTGCTGTCACAGAATCCTGGCATATGTGAAAACAATGTAGATCTGTGCTTCAACGTTGATGGTGTACCTCTTTTTAAGTCATCCAACACACAAATGTGGCCTATACTCTGCAGGTTTTGGGACTTTTCACCTTTCATTGTCACCCTCTATTGTGGATAGTCAAAGCCAAATAATGTTGGGGAGTACTTGTCTGACTTTATTGTCGAGCTTCAACAGTTGCAGCAAGAAGGAATAGTACATGGTGGCACAACACATCCGGTGTCTGTAAGGGCATTCATATGTGATTCACCTGCCAGGGCATTTTTGAAGTGCATAAAAAACCACAACAGTTACACTGCTTGTGAGCGATGCACAACAAGAGACACTTATGAAGGAAGGGTTGTCCTTGGTCCCAAAGAGCCAGGTGCCATAGACAGGACCGAAGAAGGGTTCCGTCAGTTGGTATACAAGGATCATCAAATTGAAAAATCCCCACTGACTATGGCAGGAATCTCGTGTATCCATCAGTTTGCATTGGATTATATGCATTTGGTGTGTTTGGGTGTGGTGAGGAGAATGCTTAATTTCATGAGGCAAGGATCTAAAACTTGCAGGTTGTCATTGCGACAAAGGAACATTATTTCCAATCATCTGGACTCCTTGAAGGGACAACTGCCAAGAGAGTGCTGAGTATTGCTGAGTATTATGTGAGTTTAATTCATTTTGTTGTTTCTATATTGTTAAATGCCTATACTAAATTAACATGTGTTTGTGTTGGAGACGAGTGGGACCTGTGGTGCCTGGGTACTGTTGCTTCTTTTGCTTCCTCCTCCACCCTTGCATTGTTGCTACCTGTTCTGGTGTTTTTGACCTCTTTGTTGTACAGTGGTAAGTCTCTCTGTTTTTGTGTATAGAATCTAATGCTAAGAGACCGCAGATTACTTTATTGTTGATGTGTTAGCTGACAAACTCATCAATAGCGACTTATAAAGTGCAGTGTTGGAGAAGGTGACATGAATACACAAATGGGGCAAGTGGTTGACACTAGAAGAACAAGGACATGTTAGTAACTTGAAAAGCAAGTAAGTGACATAACTAGCAGCTTTCTAAATAGTGAACGAGAAGACTCAAAGGTACAGTGTAAGACCCAGAGTAGTTTGAGGGACAGAACAAAAATAACTGGCAAGGATTGACGAGGCACAGTAAGGTGTAAGTGAAATGTATGTGTATTGTATGTAGTTCTTAACTGTACAGGTTCCCAATATGTGGGCCCGAGCTGTGCGGAAGGAGAGAGATCGGGAGGAGGAGGGAGTCATCCCCTTGTCTTGGATAAAGAACAGTGGTGTTTTCTGGCCACCTGGAACTGACGCAACCAAAGCCCTTGAGAGGATGGACAAACCAGACAAAAACTGGAGGAGATTTGTACTCTCTAAAGTCAAATTCACTTCAAGTAGGTTCATATCAATTGGTACCTACTTTATATTTCACCTTTTATGAATATTAATACTGATACATCATTTTCATTTATACCAGTGGAAAAAGAAGTGTGTGAGAGCTATGAACTTATTACGGCTAAGGTCAGTGATGATGAGGAGCTAGCTCTTTCCCGGCCCAAGCGGGTAGCCAAAAAGAAGATCCTTGAAGACTTTGTTTAAGGTATAAATATGAAACATCTGTAAAGCATGTCCTATTTAGATGATGTTTGACCAGTGTTGGGAATATTACTGTAAATAGTAATTAGTTAATTACTCAATACTTGTTCCAAAAACTAACTGAGGCTGTAACTGACTCATTACTAGGGAAAGTAAGTATTTACAGTGGAAATGCATTGCAAAAGCCTCTGCAATGGTTGCAGAACTCTCTTAAAAATTTAAAGACTAATGGTCACGTTTCACATTCACTGACGCATTTCAGCAATCAGCCTTCATCAGAATGTGTGTGACCAGTCACTGACGCTACAACCTACATTTGCAAAGGCCTCTGCAATCTGTTTCCAATTCCTATGAAGATTTTTGGTTTAGCACTCTCACCTGAAGAGCTTTTTTGTTGAAGTGCAACCCTTTTTTGTAACTACAGTATTTGCATTATAATTGCTATTTATGATAATATTTAGATTTTTACCTAATGTTACCTAATGCCGTTATTTTGAACGTCTTCCAACACTGTTTAACTGTTTGTGACTTTAAAGCAAGGAGCATAGCATTGTGAGTTAATTTATGTGGCTGCTCAATGTGTTGTGCAGGTAGTGAAGAGGAAATTAGAATGACATCTTGCCATGGACTTGGTAAGTGACTATAATCAGAACCCTATACAGTATGTAAACTAGAGTCTAACTGCATGTGGTGTGACTAATTGCGATTCAACAGATTTATCAGTGAGTAAATCACAGAGCTCAATTTCCCGTAATGAGGCAGATTCATCTTCAGAACGTAGTAAGTATACATTATATACTATCTGTATATCTAAACCAGAAGCAAAATAATATGAATTTAGTTATGTCAATTGTCTGAGTAGAGATTGGGTAGTGTTTCCTTTAATGTAACATCATTATTTACAATCCAACAGGCCCTGTCCTGCCAACAGTACCAAAGAAATTTAGCAGATCCTTGTCCAGAGCCCAGGACAG
>JAQQSB010000851.1:0-58600 GCA_029721515.1 Synanceia verrucosa
GGAAATTTGAGTATTAATGACTGGGAGGGATTCATTCAGGCTGACATAATCATCCTGACTAACCAGGTTTCAGTAAGATTAAAATAAATCAACCTGGTTATTAGATATTAATTCATTTACTAGTAGCGCTTTAGATGATAATGACCTGATATTTAAAAGTCCACATTTAATTCTCCTGTCCTGATTAACTATTTCAGCAGTGGATTTCATTTTTATTAGAGGATTATTTTGTTCAACTCCCTTTTGTTTACTATGGATTTAACTGATTTAATTGGTCGTGGGGACAGACACCCGTTTCTATGGGGTTCTGGGTGGGTGACTGCTCTAATGGAAGCACAGAGAAGTGTATTAAACTTCTGATCTGTCTCCTGGTCTCAACCCTGGGTTATCCGCGGAGTTAGGCGTGACTAATAAACTTGGTCATGTTTCACAAAATGAGAGCTGCTCCTTCCAAAGTAGGATGGATGCAGTCTCTCCTCATCGAACCAGGTTTTCCCCAGAAACTGCTCCAATTATCGATGAAGCCCACATCGGCTGTTAACTGGACACCACCTCGACCCAGCTCCAGCGGTGGAAAGATGACATACGATGTTATATGTCAGAGAGGCCAGAAGCTAGGGAGGGGACCAGAGAAACTACGAGTCCGACATTGTTTTAGCCTAAGCTTACACCGATTCCACGTTAATTTTTGTTTCAATTAAGATTCAACGTCGCCGCTCATTTGAATGCATTTGACTATGGTTGCGGTGTCGCTAATTTCACGTTTGAAGAATAGAGCTGCCAATAACCAGGGTTGGCTTCTCAGCGGGTGTATTAATACCGGCTGAGTGAGAAACTTGTTAGAAAGCGTGAAGGGGGTCGGTGGTGAGCCGTGGGCTGTTTAAAACTCGGCTTCGCCGGACAGTCACCCACTCTCTCCCGGCTGCTCGGGGAGATGCACGGGCCAGCTAGCAGGAAACTCACGCTGGATCGGCTCGCCCCCGGCTAAGGCTGGCCTTCTTCTGGAGAGGCATAACTAGGACTTTGGATAGTGCGAGGCCGGGCTTCTAACTACTTCGCCTCGCCTCCAAAACCCCTTGAACATGCTACACTGACCATGTACCATTATCACTAAAGGAGGCAGAGGAATAACTGAGCATGAGGACACACTGAGCAAGGTAAAGCAGAGAGAAGGAAGAGGAAGAAAGCCATGTTCCATACGCTAAGATAGCTGCTAGCTGAGCTACATGGAAGCTTCGATTGCTGCCCAGAGCCGCTGGAAGTATAGCGAGTGACAGGGAAAGTCTGGGGGAAGTTTTAGAGTGCTTGATAGGGTTAGTACACTACAAATGTCTGGCGAGGCGTTAACCACTGTGGATTAAGACGGTAACAAAACTATTTTTGTGGCAAGAGCAGCTCAGAGTGCTGTAGAAAACAACAGAGTAGCGGCTGAGGCGGAAATGATGCAATCGGCTTACCGTCATGGGAGGAGCCAGAAAAAGCAGCGTGAAGCAATTACAATGTTAATCCTGCTTTGTTTTACTTTATTAAAGTTTCTCTATGTGAAAGCTCCCTCTCTCAGCTGTAAAATGACACCAAGCAACCTACAGTAGGAAACCACAGAACAAACGACCAATTGGATCAAAATTAATCATAAATTAACCAACACAGATGGCCCGGTCGTAAAACTTAAGTCTTTAGCACTTAGGTGCCCAGGTAGTGTCAGTGTCTGGAAAATACTGAAAGTTACAGAATGTCTCCATGATAAGAAAGAGTCCATTATTTTATACTCAATTTGTATGCTACAGGTGGGTCTGAAAATTACTTATAAACCAGCCCCCTGCTGCTGTAGAGAGTATGACCACTCCACTTTGGTACTTCCTGATCTACAGTTATGGTCAGCTGGAGTTAGCCGCTGAATTAGGGCAGCTGAGTTAGCAGCAGAAAGGCTTCTCAGACATAGCGTCCATGTTTCTGGTTAAAGGTGGTGACTTTGGTCTGGACAGGAGCGGCAGTGGGTGGGGTTTCACTGAACTCAGCGGGAGCAGCCTATCGGTTTGGCAGCAGAGGAAAAGACACACTTAATAACCATCTGTAACACCACGAGGCTTCTATCTTGGTAGAAAAACTGGGTTAGAGATTGACATCTCTTTCTTTTGTCTTTCATCTCTCTCTTTTCCTCTCTTCCTTTTGAAAACCAGATTTTGGTTTACTAAGTGACATTTTTGAACACTGCAGCTCATGGTGCATAATAAGTGCTACTAAGCACTGTCACTGATAAAGGTAGGACCAAACCATTTCATGTAGATACACGAGGAGGGGTTGGTCAATATGGGATGGAGTATTTTTGGTCAATGGGGATATTTAACTTTTACTGCCCAAAACACAAAAAACAAAGAGATGAAATTAATTTCATTATTATATTTAAAATACAGTATACATACTCAATGATGATGGTTTAATAATTTTATATTGGTGTTTACTCTATTTTTGGGGGCCCCATCAAGTCGTGGACCCTTGGAGACTGTCCTAAATTTTCCGCCCCTATACAGCCCATGGATAGACCAAAGCGGCTGAGAGTTAAACAAAGATGCATGCAGCCTTCACTGGGCTGGTGAAGGTGAGGGAGAGCCGGGGAGACCTGGGGAGCTCATAACAGCAGATGGAGACAGAGTTACTTCTGCAATAACATACACCAAAACACATAGTTTAATTTATCATTTTAACACCACTTTCATAGATTTGAAAAGAAGTAGGAAAAAGCAGAACTTATTCTAGTTTTTATATTTGTTTCACCAACTGATATTTGTTCCTTAATTTTGATGTGTGTTTTAAAGGTAACTGAAATAGAATATGTTTGAGATTTGTAATTCTTTATTTAACCAGATCTAATCTACTAACATAATGTTTGTCATTCGCCTTTGATTTGACATCAGATCCAAGGGAGTCGAGTTAATGAGTGAATACTTTAATAAATTAATCACTGGGAATGATTGAAAAGGGTTTGATAATGTTCTGTGTATTGAATGAAATAACGTCTGACATCCACCACCTGTCCACAGTGTCTGCCTGCACACTCGTCTTTTTTGTCCGTCATTAGTTTTTCTACTTTCATATGGTTGCAGTAGCTTCCAATAGCTTTGACATTTAGCCTCCTACAGCCTCTTAAAGACAGTGTGTTAGCCATGATCTACAGCGTCCCTCACGCCTTCAATCTCCCAGTGTCCTTGAACGCCTCAGCCGTACTAGTGCTGTGTCACTTGAACTGCTTCACGCTTCTGAGTCTTAGAGAGGTAAGTGTTGTCTCTCTCAGCAGATCAACTTTTTAACAGTAAATAAGTGGTAAAAATGAATTGAAAACACAGGATCAGTGGTTTTAAATCAACAAAAATATGTTGTGATAACTGGTGTGCTTCAAACCTCAAAGCAACATTTCTGTTCCTACTTTGTTAGCTAATCGTTGCAATGCTGCTAACAGTCGCTACTGATCCATAACGCTTACTAGGTTAGTCAGCAAAGAAAGACACCTGTAACTTCCTGACACTTGAGATAACTAATAACTCATCAGAGCTACCAGTCATCTTCCTAAATACTTCTAAAATGTGTCATTTTTCTGCAGGAACAAAGTATACACGCGTCCAGAACAGCCTCATGCACACATCAAGGAGAGTTTCTCCATTCAAAATGTCATTTTCAGTTTAGAACTGGATTGAACTGGGCTGTTTTCTGTCATTCTGTTGTCCTAATGCATCCAACCCCGCTGACCTGATACTTTGGCTGTAACTAAATTATTTTTCATTATTTATTAATAGTGGCTAATTGTTTGGTCTGTATCACGATTTCAAAAGTCTAAGATATGACGTCTTCAAAATATCTTATTAGTCTGACCAGCAGAGCTCAATGCTGGAACCAGTGAAGCACTTTAAAAATGATAAATGAATCAATTATCAAAATAGTTGCCCGATCGACTAATTGGATTACTCTGCCAATCCTTTTGGTCTGACTGACATCTCTTTTGGATGCAGGTATTGAGAGAAGGCTTTTATGATATCTATATTAACCTAATCTTACTGTATATCTTATCTTAAATGTGATCTGTCCCTGGCTAACAGCACCTGCCTGTGACGGCAGGGGACCAGAGCTGCATGGCGTCCTGTAGTCCCTGGATGTGATGGGGGCAGCTAGTCCAGCATTCAGTGTCTCAGTAGACATGGATGTATTTGGCTGCCCGAGCGATGTGGAGCTGCACCCAGGGTGGGTGCACCCAGCATGTGCTCCGCTTCACACCTTCATCCAGCTGGATGGTGGACAGTGACCTCATGTCCCGGGTTATGAGCACCTGCCCAGGACTCTTCAGGTGACTTGACTGGTCAGTGACAGGTGGAGCTGGTACCATGGGGCTGTACATGGAGTAATTTCTTCACACAGACTCTCCAGGAAGTTGTTGATGAACAGAATCATCAATAGAACTGCATAAAGCGGCGAAGTTGATGCAGGCAATCTATCTTAGAGAGATCTGCCCAAGTAGTAATGTCTGTATTCCTCATCATTGAGAAATTCTTGCATCCAGATCCATGCCGTCGGCAGGCATGTTGTCAGCTGTCTCCATACAGTTACTCCAGAGGAATGACTAGGTGTTTCACTCTGTCTGAACGTTATGGTACCTGAGACAAACATTAATAAGAAGATGATTTTTCAGAATCTGATATTAAAACACCATATGCACATTTTTGGGGCAGCACAGTGGTGCAGTGGTTGAGTATTGTCACCTCACAGCAAGGTACGCTCGATTCTCGGCCCAGGGGCCTTACTGTGTTCTCCCGTGTCTGCGTGGTTCTCTAAGGGCTCAGCTTCCTCCCACCATCCAAAGGCTTATGCATGGGGATTAGGTTAATTGGCTAATTTAAATTGACCGTAGGTGTGAGATGAGTGTGAGTGGTTGTCTGTCTCTATGTCTGTGTTGTTTGGAGACTTGTCCAGGAGTGTACCCTGCCTTCCGCCCTCAGACAGCTAAGGATAGGCTCCAGTCCCCAAATACAGCTTACATGTTGATGTATCAGCATTAATACTCCAATAATATAATTTATGATACAATATGAACTGGAGCAGGTACTTTTAAAATTTGAGACATTTTGTAGAACAGTGTTGTATTGACAGCTAACAGACCATTGGTGAAATGTGTTTTGTGTAATAATGGCTGGTTAATGGAGTGCTTCACTTTATGTATTTATGTATTGCTTACTTGATGCCGATAACTGTTGGATCAGCTAGCTCAAAAGTTTTGTCTTCCACTTTCTCCAGGTGAAATGAGCAGAAAAGTGTCTTTCTATTAAACACTTCAGTTCAATGTTCCGTTCTGTTCCTAATCTGCTTTGATCTGTATTCTAATCTGCTTTGATCTGTATTCTAATCTGCTTTGATCTGTACTGTATACCTTCTATTATCATTTGCATATTCTGTTACCGGGCAACCATAAAGTAACTAAGTATTGTCAAAAAATCAGCTGAGTGCATTATTACAACATTAATGTATCTTAATGCATAATGCATGTATACACACACACACACACACACACACACATCCAGTCTGAGTGTCCAGTGACCAGTCCAGTTAACAACAGACAGAGAGTCTAAGCTAGGTCAGTTTTATCCAGATGTGCAGTGTAAATTTGAACTCTACAGCGTGTTAAACTGTAGAAAAAGCTTGAATCTCTGCTTGCAGGGGAATTTTTCAGAGTGGCGCCACAGATGCAGATAAGTAACGCTGCTGTTCAAGCATGTTGGCAACATCTTTAACAAGTTTTTTCAACTGAGTTATGGTTTTATAGTTTTATTGTTGTCGGTTGAGGAGATGTTGGCAACATGTACCCTTCTGTGTCTGATGATATTATCGTAGTCATAGTTATAATAGTTCTCCCTTGCTGAGATAGATGACCTATGTTAGCTAAAGTATTATTTCTGAAGAGCTGCTGACTGAGATAAGAATACATAGCTGGCGTCGGCTCATGCAAAGATAAAATTGTCTCTGCATGAAGGTGAATTGTGCCCATTAAGGCGGTAGGTAACGCATTAACTTGTCATTATTTCTAGCAAGCTAGCATTATCTGTATTGTATCTCTACCCTTCTGTTTATGCCTGTGAAGTGACAGAATATTTGTCATAAATGGTTTGAAATGTTTAGTGCAACATCTGTCTGTCTTATGGTAATGTACTGCCTGTCTTATAGCAAATTTTTTACAAAACCAGAATTCATGTTTATTAGTATGCTAATCACGAGTAAAACTAATCGCTAATTAGCCTGCTTACTTGTAGTCTTTGCCTTGGACTGTAACATCTAAATAGGGAAATTGCCCCTCTATTATATATGTACATAATTATTGTATCTGTGTTTATACAGCTAAGAAAGTTGACATGAAGGCTAAACATGAAAAAGATGGTCTACATGTAGCTGTATGGATACGAGTATGTCTTAACTGATAGCATGAAGCATTTGTTAAGCTAGATATGAAGGTGTATGAGAGCAGTCTGACACAGAAGTTGGGCCTTAAGAGGTTTTTAATAAAAATATTGAAGGAGTCACCTGGAACCTATACAGAGTCCAGATTGAACAGAAAGAACTTGGTAATCCACTGACCATTCAGAAATATGTTCATATTATACTTTGGATGGGATACACATTAATACTTCAATAAAAATATACTGGTCAAAAAAAAAAAAAAAAAAAAAAAAAAAAGCTGGCACTCAAAGAGTTCATTTATTTCCAAACACAACATGTTTTGAACTTGTTGTTTCAGGTGTTAACTCTCTACACATGTACAAAAGAATGTCAAAACCAAAACATTAAAAATATAAATAACTAAATGACAAATACCAGGATGTATTCAGGACATTTTTAGTATTTCAAGTACATAAAGTGTCACCAGCAGCCTCAAGTGAGTTTTTCAGTTTAGCAATGAGATGCTGCCTGTGGTATCTCCCTAACAGCTAATATTCACATGGTTGCACAGTTTCCACAGGAGCCACCTCAGTTGTAGCGTTGGCTACAAGCTAGTCACAGTAACAACACATAGAAACCATGTCAGAAACATTCCAGACACACAGTATTTTTAACTCACCGTTCAGAAGCGTCCTGCTGCAGCTACAGAGTGTGAACCTGTTCAGGAAGCTCTCTCTCCTTCTTGGGTCACACTCCTGGTTCAAGCTGCTAACGTTGAATTTCAGCGTCTCTTACCATAGCTGACACGTAAGCATCATCTCCCAGTAATGCCAGCAAGAGGCCACTTCCTGTCTCCAGAGAGGGGGCGTGGTCAGACACAGCTCAGGGTTATTTAAAGAGTACAGACACAGAAACAGTCTGTTCTCAGCGAAACTCAATACAGTGATTTTTTAACTGGCTGCAATTCCAGGACCAGGGCTGAGTTTGGGGTAATACACGATACACTGAATACAATATTGATGGAAGTCTGAGACCTCTATAAAATTGCCAAAAAACTGAATAATATGGGACCTTTAATCACAATGAACCCATCAATTGGTGACATCACAAAAATATACTGCATATAAACACACAAACATGTAGACATAACCTAAGAGACACATAGAACGTCTTCCTAGCTGCTCTTTAAACAGTGAAGTTTTGATCAGAATACTTTTATTTTTCAACAACGTTTTCATGTCTTAAGCTACATAGTATTTTTTCAATGTTTAATAGATATCATCAATTAAGATATGTGTAAATATTGGATGGATACCAGTGTCATAGTTTTCATTGTTTGCAGTTAGACTGAGCCTAAAAAGATGATCAGCAAGTAGGTTGAGCAAGTTCAAAGTTTTCATGTCATTTGATTTGTTGGAGGCGGTACTACATGTTCCTCATTTTCGAGGAAGGGCACATTTCAGTCCTTTTGTTTCTATGTCTTTGCTCTATTGTCACACTCAAACAACACATACTGACAAACAGAATCACCCTACAGTAGTGAAGCTTCATGAAGCACTTGTGATATTTTGGACTTTTAAGATGTAATAGAAATGTAATTTTTTCATTACACTAGCCTCTTTCTTTAAACCAAGAGCACCATCAAGAGGAGTAAAAGAATATCACAGTTGTTTTATTTGTCCATCACTCCCCTGCAGAGCAAGGATATGAGCAAGTATCCACTTTTCTCAGATGTGCTTTGAACATGGCACTGCGAGCAGGGTTCGAACTCAAGCAGCGAAACCCCATGCTAGTTTCAAGTCCAGCGCTCTTAACCTCTCAGCCACCACAGCTTCTCAAATTTGAGCTTTCATACTCACATGCTGCTAGCTGGTTCAGTATATCTGAAAAAAATGGCAACATGAATTGTAAACAGCATATATCACACCTCACCATGTCACCCTGGGAGTCCCACTGTTCACCTTACCTGACACTTTTTCTCCATCTTTGCCACAGGTGGGATTGATGTTGAGACCTTCTAAGCTCACTCAGATATTCCAGGAGTAGAACACACCTTCCTTCTCTCTCATCACAGAGAGGAATGGGAAATCACCTGATGTATCTATAGGTAAGAATGGTTTATTTTCATGAGCATATGGATCTGCCTATAAGTGCCTCAGAGTATTCTGTGGTTTTACAGTGACATCACTCAAGAATGTAGATTTCCACAGATAATCTTAGGGAAAATGTTTTTTTATATTTTATATTTCTATCTTTCTATATCTTTATATACTTTATGTATTTCTTTATTCATTGCGGTGCCTTTAAGCAGAGAGACTCTCCAAAATCTCATTTTACATGCATGTAAAAATCTAGCAGGTCCAACACCACTAACCATGTAAACTTGCCTGCATCAAGATGGGAATCAAATCCATGTGTGTAGGACACCTTGCAGTTGTCTTTTACATTGATCTCAAGAGTCTGGAAAAGCATGAGATGAGGACGAGAGCTAAATTAGACTACCATGGGAGTTATTCATTATGGGCGAATTAAAGCTCAAATGGTAGAGTGCCTTGAGGAAGGTGGACAATTTTACACTCACTCACACAAAGGATTAGATGCTGCAGCACAGGGAAATGATTGAATAGTGAAATATCATAGACAGTATCCCTGCCAGCCAAGGCAAAGCTACCCAGAATAATATGTGATCACTGAAAGCGGCACTGAGGCTGACAGGAGCTTTTCTTTTTACCACACAAGTTTATTGAAGAACATCATTTATTAAACTAATTGGGATAAAGCAAAAAGTATGCACGTATTTTTTCTGTATTTCACTGTAAAATATTGGGAATATTAATGAATACATGGACATTGTAAAAGTAAAAAAAAAAAAAAAGCAACATGAGAGCTCCTTTCTTTGTCACGGAGAGCCTGTTGGAGAGCCTCACCGAAGCGCATAATATATTTTTTTCTAATAGGAAAATGTATAGTTTTGAACTTTATAATGCTTAGTTAAGGACAGATGATGATCTGCGGGGCTCTGCTCTAGTCACACAACAGCATGGTTTGGATAATTGGAAAAGCTATGATCACATCCAATATGTTTTCCTGACGTTGCAGCTTAAAAATATTCCATGATGGTCTTCTTCAATAATGACGGGGAGCTCATCGACGCCAAATCACCCATTATGTAGCTTGTGTTTTAGCTACAGGTTGTAAACAAAGTCCTTCCTGAGGGGCTTTGCCTTGTAAAACACATTTTAATTCAGAAAGTATCTTCAAACCTGACAGTTTCCATGGATAATAACAGCAATGCATTAGGATTATTTGATTTCCAGCCAAAAAACTTTGAAATCACGTGACATAGCTGCATTCATATAAAACATGAGGCAGAATACTTGATCATTTTTGTACTGTACTGCACTGGTCCCAATGTACAGTTATGATGAGAACTGGGTTGAGCCTGGAGACAATAACTGCTCCTCCCTGTGGACAAATGAGGGATTGCAGCTGGTTTGCAGGCTCCCAAAGGGGCGCATTACCAGTCAGGGCTGCACAGACTCCCGTCATTCGCGGAGAGATGCAGTATCTTCAATGGACCAGTCATGGAAACATGGGAGATGGCTCCTACTGTATGTTGTGGAGAGAGTAGTAATTCTGGGAGTGATGTTTTTAGAGGACCAATCGCAGCCCTTGCCATCTCTCGGGTTTTCCCTGATGGAGTGATGGACAAAGTTAAAATCATATCATGCTCCTGGAGAGATAGAAACACTTTTCGACAGTCTCTCCGGCAACACCTAGAAGAGGCGCTCTGTGTGCATGTACAGCAATTTATGGAGTACTAAAAATTGGCCTTAAATGTAAGCAGACAGCATTCATGTGAATGCTAATTAATGATGGGAAGTTCCAAATGCATCTCTCATGTTCCATGTTTACTCACATTATTAAAACAAGTAAAACTCATTTATATCTCTGTCTGTACTGGGTTTATATCTGTGTTATGAATGCTAACAAGATAACATCAACATGTGTAATATCACGTTTCACTATCTTTTATATTTATGTGTCTGTTGGTTAATGTTTCTATGTCATGTACCAAAGTCACGCGAAGTTGAATTCCTTGTTCATGCAACCTTACTTGGCATCTTTGTATGACATCCATGTATTGATGTGTGAAGCTGTTCCACTAATTTGGGGTGTTGTGCAGTGATTCCATGGCTGTCCACAACACACAGCGCCTTTCTGTATCTTGTTTGATGAAACATTATGGAAAGTGTTAATGGAGAAAACCAACCAGGTTTCATACTGATGTCCAGGATGAGTTGAGACAGTGAGCACACACACACAATCACTGCACCATCGGGCTGTGATGGCTGAGTGGTTAAGGAGTTGGACTTGAAGTCCAGTGGAGAATTTCCCACAGCGCTAGGGGTTGAATCCTGATCACAGCGACTCAGAGCTTGTACTGAAATTAAGTTTGGTGTGGGCTTCTGTCCAGCAGTTTGGAGTGTAAAAGGCTTTGTAGCTTAAGTTTGTTCAGCAGGTGTTAATGGTCTTGGTCTGGTCTTAATAGAAAACACAAAACAATGCAGAATGAGTATTGCAGGGTGGAGTGGAGTTGCGGTGATCATGGAGATCACTGGAGTATAAGTACAGTATATTAGCATATATACTGTATGTGTGTGTGTTTGTGCCTCTGGGTGTTATTTATGCAAACAGACAAAGTAGTAGCAGAGCTTCTTTAGGACTGTTAGTCAGCTCTCCTCTCCTGCTGAATCCTACTGTCCAGATCATTCAAGTTTGAGGGGCGTGGGCTTTGGGCCGAATAATACTGACGGGAGGGGGAGGAACTTAGGGAAGAGGCTGGAGAGGAAAGAGCCACTTTGAAATCTTACTAGCTCTTTTGCTAGCTTTCTAACATGACAGATTATAAGCTTTAACCTCATTAATTAAATACATAAACGATCAGAACTAGGTGGGATTGATTAGCCTTTTGATTAACAGCCAAAAACCAATATAGTTCTCTCTGAACTTTTCAGTCCAGTTTTCATATTTGCATTTAGATCTTTTGTCGGTTTTGTCCTTGTTCATATGTAATTATTCTCATGTTTTTCATTTACTATCTTCTTTGCATTAATTCTTAGAGTCTTAAAGTCAATGTAACTCCACTTGTAGAATAGGTGCACACTGGACCAGTATACCCAGATTCATGGGAGGAGTAATGGACAGTAATCAGACATCACAATAAGCAACCAGAACACAGAGGTAGATTTAAATGAAAATGTTTGTATTAGAACACAAAATAATTTACAACACTGTCCTTTGGAAATGGGTGCACCCTGGAAAATAAAAAGAAATAAATGAATGTTCCAATCGTTAGATCCAACTGTCCTTGAGGTCCTTCCCCTACAGTCCTGCACTGACAGCCAGGGCAGTTGGTGTTGGAGAGCGCTCCTCGTCCAGGTTTTCATCACTTGGGTAGCTCGCCATCCCCTCATCAGAGAGAGATTCCAATCCAGATCCAAAGTTCAAAGGGTATCCAGAAAGCCAGTTTATGTAACATGACACGACTTATATAACAACATATGCAAACATTCTTATTCTCCTTAACTGTACAGGTGAATCTTTATCAATGTAAAACATAATACAACTCAGTACTTAAGCCATGACTAAAGGATTACTGTTGCATCATGACATTAACTAGCATCATAATATTAACACTTAATATTGAAATGTAAACAATACTATTAAATTACAATTCTTAATGGCTTGGAAACCATATGAATGAATAAAATATCTCACTATATATGAATATTGTAAGTAACACTCACATAATAAATTTGTTAATACAAGCAGCACAAGAAGGCTAATCTCATAACTCAGATGTCAGCTAATATTACCCTTTGGCTCTGTGCACAGTGTAGCTACACACATACTTAATATACACACCCAAATGTTCCCCTTCTATGTTCCCTACAAATAAAGAAATACAATAACTTTACAGTACACTTAGTGGCAAAGAGGCCCGCGAGGCTAAGCTAACTCTTATCAAGGCATGCAGTGTGGCTGCTTCAACATGTGCCACTCACCGGGGCAAGAAAGAATACGCGGTGCTTTCTAAGTTGCTCTCCAGGTCCTCATAGGCGTGGGCCAGGGAGAATCTGCATGTAACATTTAAGCGATCCCCACTCGAGGGAGGGACCTTTTTTTTTGTGGACAATATCTTCATTTTTTCAACAAATGGGGCAAAAATTAAGTTGGCACTCTTACCTCTTGCACATTTTTGTTTCGTAACGTATGCGTCTGGGTTACTGATTACTGACTAACTGTCGAGGGCAGCTCTGCTGGGGTCCGACATGCCTTACGAACGTAGTCAGTAGTGTATAGTCCAATGACACGTCTTGAAATTTGGCAGTTACCATGGATACATTGTTAAACTGCTGCTCTGCGGCTATAAGCTAACGCCATAGGAATTACAGTACATAATCAAGATAAAGATCGCAATACATGTACACACAATGCTAATATAACAGCAAATTTAAATATCAATAATCACTTTAAGAGGAGATGAAATTAATCAAGTTAACTGACAGTTCGTCATCAAGCTTGATAAAGAAGCAGGGAAATGTATAATTTTAGATGTAGATCTGTCATCCCTTTCTTTTTGAAAACTCAAGTCTTCTGAAACAATGTCATTGAGAACTGCACACATAAAACCTGACTGATTTCCAGTAAGATGTTATTTTTTTCACCTCTGACAAAATTAGCATAATGTCATAAAATTAGCCACACACATACTACCTCTCCTCTGGGGAAACTAATCGTTTGCTAGCATGGCCTAGAAATGGAGTGCTCATATGCATCTTTTTTGGATAAAGACGGTACTGCATGGCCCCTTTATAGACACAGGATGGAAGAAAAATTTGACTTTTTGCTGTGTTTCTGTGGAAAGACTTAGTACCAGAGAGAGTACTGGGGCAGAAGAAGCCCAGAGCTTAGATTTAACCTTAAAAACCAAAGTTTGTTGTCATACTAAATAGTTGTTATGTTATGTGGATGGCTTTAGCTTGCCAAGAGACTGAACATGGAAGTTTTGACTACATGTATGTTCATTAACTGTCCCTTATATATTTTATAACTGTTTTGAACTTATAATCATTTGTCTCTGCATTAGGGATAAAAAAGGTATGTGAGCTTTTAAAATGCTGCTAACAGTAAGATTATTTTGTACCTGTGTGTGTGTGAGGTGGCAGCCAGTGGTGTAGTGTTTAGCACTTATAAATAAGTTAACTGGAAACCTCAAACTTCAGGAACCTGCTGCAATTCCAGCAAACAGTGGCTATCACAGAGACTGCTACAGCCACTTCTGGAAACATGACAAACATAGCGAGAGAGTCCAGAGAAGATGTGAAAGGCACCTTTATTTCAGAAAGAGGCTGAAAAACAGGGTGAGTGTCCGAATCAGAACACTCATGTCAATGTGAATCTTGAACTTAAGCTAATGAGGTCTAAGACAAATAATAGAAATGATCATTTGATTTGATTTAGCCCAGAGTCAAAGTAATACAACGACCAAAAAATGAATAAAATACAAACAAAAAAACAACAAAAACATTATACACTCCTCAGAAAAAGACAAAACATGGATCCGAGATGCAAGCTATTATCACGAGGCACATGCAAGACGTTTTTGTCCCCAACTGTAATCTTTGGAAGTGTACCTGAGAGTTAAAATTAACAATAAATATGGTGCCACTAGCCTGACATCGTTCAAACTGTTATAATGTAATGAAGAGAAGCCTAAAATGTAATTGTACAAAATGCTGTGTTTTTAGAGCTAGAGGTAGAAAAGAGAGAAACAGACTATGGTGAGGGAACTTGCAGCAGAGACACAGGCTCTGAGATCACACACTGGTGACCTCCACACATCCAAGCGATCACCACACCTTCTGCTGATACAATGCCTCAATTTGGAAAACATAAAAGCCCACAAAAATGAGTCATACACCTGGAAAAGAATTAGGAACTCAAGCTTGATTCGGTGTGAAACAATCACAGCTGGCTTCTTAAACTGCTTCTGGCAGCTGAAGAAAGAAGAGATGAGTCTTCTTCTGCACATTAGGGACAGGGACTTTGGCAGTGGCCAGTGAAGCAAGATACCACTTCACCTGTTTCCACGAGGCGACTATACTCAGTGCTTCTAAAAAGAGACAAATGAGGACAACAGAGAGCAACTTGTATGAAAATGGGTACAAGTATTTCTACGAGACTGTGATTGAGGAGAGGCTTTTTAAAAAGACGCGAAGTGTTGCGACTCCTGTAGGTTGAACATGCATTTAAAAGCATTGTATGCAGAAAGGAAGAAGTGGACTGGATGACACTTCCTCCAGCTCCAGAGGCAATACTGGAACTGTTCTTTTCCACTGCTCTTGTAAAAAAAAAAAAAGCATGTTAGGGAGATGCACCTGCAAAACTGCACTTGAGCTGCCATGCACAAACCTGTCCAAAAATAATGCACAAACTGTGGCAACAATTCATTTGAAGATGATGAGGGGTTCCAGGGCCAGCATGAGATGCTAACCCCTTCTTATCAAGCAGTACTGTGTGTATGTGTTCATGTTGTTTGTTCCTGTCAGTATGTTCCTTAGCAGATGTTTGATGGTGATTAGAATTAGCAAATAATTATAAAAATAAAATAAACTCACCAACAGTGTATGGTTTGACCACCATTTCTCATTGTCCATCAAGTGGGAGTATTACCTGAGTGGGAATATAGTTAGTCTGTTAGTGCTTGATGAATTAAAATTTCACTAACTGATGTGCCATTAAGCTGATTAAAATACAACTTACACTTAGACAACAAGAGTTCATGTTGTATCAAATATTAGCCTAACCACTAAAATATATGATTATGCTCAGAGTTTCCCCAGAAAACTTTGCTAAGTCTGGCGTCTGATCTGGGGGAGCACAGAGCAGAAGGTCTGCTCTGAGCTCAGCTCACCCACGCTGATCACTGACTACTGAGCGACACTTAGACTGATGGGGGCAAGTAAAGTGCAGTATGCGGCAACACCAATAAAATACAGTAAATAAAACTAACTAGTAGCAGTAAATACACTCACACACTGTGAGTGCGTGGTTTTTCAGCTGGGCTAAATTACCACTGCTTGACTTCCAACACTTTGGGTTATTCACATCATGTTAAATGAGATAATGTAATATTGGTTCCATTAGAATAGTTAAGCGATGTGAAATATAGATTCAGGTCTCTTTGAGCTTATTTGACTGATTAAGTGGGCTCCAAGTTGCCCAGCACTGGGTAGGATTTTAGCTGAAGCTAGCGGTTAGCGTTACCTTTACAAATTATAAATGTCACCTCGCCAAAAGGTTACATCAAATACCATAGCTAGCATTAATAACACCTACACGTGAAGCGCTGCTGACTGGCTCAAAATATTTCTGTGGTTTTTCCACATGGCTGTATCTCTGTCTCCACTTTCGTATCCACACGAGAGTTGGATTTTTGGAGAATAAGGCAGCTGTTCTTCGCATATCTACGCCTGATTGGCTGAACGCGTCCAATGTGATTTATGCGGTTGTGTGCCATTGGTTTAGCTGATATAGTAAGCTACGCCAGCGTTTGCCTGCAAATTTAACAAGCTTTAAGCTATAGTCATGGGAAAAATGTGCAAGAGATGCGAGTGCCAACAAAGAAAATCTGATGAAGAAAAAATAAACTTTAAAATGTAAAAAAGATCCAGGTCCTCCCCTCACTAGGATCATTATTTTTCAAAACTAAAGCAGAATCACAGCGGCTCTCACGACCGCCTAACTCTGTTTGTCCCCATTGCACTGTCAGTTTTTTTTTATTTTTACTTTTTGCCTTTCCAGAGCTCTTATCTCAACATGCTATAGCTTCCTTTTTCCTGAGTCCCTGACTCAGTCTATCCTTGACAAATAGCAGTGATCTTGTTTTGGACCCTGGCTCAAAATTCACACTTTACCAGTTTTACGCATACAAAATTGCAGGAATTGAACCTGGTCTTATTTTTGCCGCTACAGTCTCCCTGACTGTCTTGACTGGTTCTATTTTACAGTCCCTGTCTCCAAAAATCCCAGACCTAGGACAGTCCTCTATACCGTCCCCAAAGTCTCAGACTTGTTATTTTTACAATTCTCTGACTGTCTTAAAGTCCCTGACTCTGTATTTTACCACGATGTGGTCTTGTTCTAGCCCTTTCAGCTGAACTCACACTGTACTTATTTTTACCCGGGTATATGTATATTTTTACAGTAATCTCAAACAGTGGTGATTTTAACCAAAATTAATCCCACAATTAACCTCTGCCTTAAGAGCAACAATACTGGCCCTCAGAATCAGGTAAAGAGATGATCAAAAATGGAAATTCAATGTCTCACCGGGTGTTGTCCTTGTGCAGATCGTTGCAAAGTTAGCCACAGGCCCAGGGCGTCGCTGGTCCACAGTCTCTTAATTTTTGATTTGTGAGGGTAGAGGATGGGGTTGTCACCCGAGGTTCAAAGGGTTTTTTTTTTCCCAGCGGCCTGGTCGTCCGGACGGACTCTCGAACAATTCTACTTCTGACACCAAATTGTTGTGGGAAATATTCTGTCAGGATGTTTTAATTTCCACAAGTTCTCTAACTACACATAGAGTCTGGTGAATAAACTTCACTGGATTCAGTTGCCCAGAAGAGTTACTCTTTTTATCTTCTGCTCTGCAGAACAGAGATGAGATTTCAAACACATACTGTAGCTCAAAGCGTTGTCAGTGAATGCCCTTACAGAATGTCCAGAAGAAGCAGTATTTATGCACTTCTGATACATACATGTGTGCATGAGTTCACTAACAGGCAATACCATCATAGTGAGAAACAAACATGCTGTATGTTTTAATGTGGGGCAGAGTCTCACATGTTTATCAGAAACATGATGGTGAGGAAAAGGCATACTGCACACACACTGTTCTCTGTGAAGACTAAACAAGATAATCTCTAGCAACATCATCATGAGTTCATACAAAACAACTACAACACATTCTGCTACCACAGCTGTTTAAATTTGTATCATAAAATAAACAAACCCTTGTAATTTTAATAAACTTGTAATTTATCATTATTAATAATTACATATTTATTAAAATCTAAAGCTGTGTAGTTAATACCACAATTACTTATGTAAAGAAACACACAAAATAAAGAAAACACCTACAGCATATTCATATAAAATAAGTATGTAAAATGATTATTTTTAAAATCACTGGAATTTTGACAGTTAACTAATAATACACCAGCAGTTTACAGATCCTTAATAACATTGGTTGAATGATCAATGATGTCAGTTGACAACAAGGCAAAGCAGAGTTTGTCTCTTAGACCAGAGTCTTCATGATGTTGACTGGGATCTGCAAATGTCAGCTGACACCATTTAACAAGCCCTGTAGTTAACTTCTTCATTTAGTTTCATCCACTGGTCTGTGGAGACTTGGATTCACTGCTAAATAATAGATTTAGACTATTAGCTTAGATTAGCAACCATCTGAATAGTTGCACAAATATGCTGGAGAAGGCTTGTAATATGTTTAGCTCTATAGACACTAACTCAAACTGGAAGTACTTAAGTGATAATTTTAATTCAGTTTTTCATAAGGTTCATATTGCGTTTGATGTCACCACTTCGAGCTGTCTGGGAGTTTTTCAAAATATAAACTACCCATTCAGAAATTGTATTCTAGATTCTTCTCCCATGACTGCAGGAGGAAGCAGCTGTGTTGTTCACATGGGTAAGCAGTGGTGACAACAGAGGGCTCTCCTTTAATGTGAATATAAGAAGTACTGGAAATGCCAGGAATTGAACCCAGGACCTCATACATGCAAAGGCATCCACCACTACCACTGAGCTACATCCCCATGGTGTCACATCAAGCCACCATACTACCAATCACTTGCAGAAAGAGAGTAGGCCATGATGTGACTCTTCTGCTTAATTTCAGATAATATAAAAGCAGCACTATACTATCACTGGAGGAAAGGATCTGTGATTGCTGGGAATCAAACTCAGATCATCTGCTTGGAAGGCAGCCATACTCACCACTACATACACCACCATCATGAATTCAAAAAGGCAGTTTCCACAAAGTCTGCAATTTATCTGCAAATTGAGGACTAAAAAAGTTCCAAAAACATCCTACCTCATCCCAGAAGGTTCTGACTGGCCACAGACCAGTTGCAGTGACTTCACACATCATCAAGGGCTCCTGCTCCACCTCTTCTCAGACCTCCAGGGTTCACCATGGGCACTCAATCTACTGTTTGAATACCAGGAGAGGATGGGGGTGAAAATGATGTCATCTCTATAACAATCCCAAAAAATTGAGAAAAAGATACACTATATTGCCAAAAGTATTCGCTCACTTACCCAAATAATCAGAATCAGGTGTTTAATCACTTCCATGGTCACAGGTGTATAAAATCAAGCACCTAGGGCATACGGGACTGCTTTTACAAACATTTGTGAAAGAATGGATCGCTCTCAGGAGCTCAGTGAATTCAGCGTGGAACTGTGGATAGGATGCCACCTGTGCAACAAATCCAAATCGTGAAATTTCCTCACTCCCTAAATATTGCGTCAACTGTCAGCTTTATTATAAGAATCACGGAAGTGTTTGGGAATGACAGCAACTCAGCCACAAAGTGGTAGACCCATAAACTGATGGAGCGGGGTCAGTGGATGCTGAGGCGCGAGTAGTGAAGAGATGCAACAACTTTCTGCAGTGTTCGTTCGTACCAGACCTCCAAGCTTCATGTGACCTTCAGATTAGCTCAAGAACAGTGCACAGAGAGCTTCATGGAATGGATTTCCATGGCCCGAGCTGCTTCATCAAAGCCATACATCACCAAGTGCAATGCAAGCGCGAGGATACAGTGGTGTAAAGCAACGCCACCACTGGACTCTCAGGAGCAGTGGAGACGTGGTTCTCTGGAGTAATGAATCACAACTTCTCCATCTGGCAATCTGATGGGCGAGTCTGGGTTTGGTGGGTTGCCAGGAGAGCGATGCTTGTGGACACATTGTGCTGAAGTGTAAAGTTTGGTGGAGGGGATTATGGTGTGGGGTTGTTTTTTTCAGGAGCTGGGCTTGGCCCCTTAGTTCCGAGTGAAAGGAACTCTGAATCCTTCAGGGATGAATTAGAGCAGAGACTGAGAGCCAGACTCTTCTTGTCCAACATCAGTGCTGACCCTCACAAATACACTTCTGGAAGAATGGTCAAAATTCCAATAAAACCTCCTAAACCTTGTGGACAGCCTTCCCTGAAGAGTTGAAGCTGTTATAGCTGTGCAAAAGTGTGGACTTGACGTCATATTAGACCCTATGGATTAGGATGTCACTTAAGTTCATATGCGAGTCAAGGCAGGTGAACGACAATGTTTCCAGCAATAGCAGCGTATTGTTGTTTGAAAACGAAACAACTTTAGGATGAAACTTACGATGCATTATCTCTATAAGCTGAGCTACTGCTGCCCTAAGCAGTCATTCCCATACCAGGAGTTAAGACTCTGGGCCACCTGGGGTGAAAACCAGGGATCCTAACCACTAAGACCCATATGGGACTGATGTGCTAATGCACTGCCCACCACCACTGTAGAGCAGTTTAGAAGAAAAGAGGAACTGGGAGCAGTTTGTGCCTGTTGAGTCATGATGAGGCCTTAGTCTAGTATATCTACTCATGATAAAAGCCCAAATTAGACAAAAACTTTTGAGTTAAATGATGATGATGATGATAATGATAATGATAATGATAATAACAAGAATAATTTAATGCTAATGATGACCATGATTACAGCCTAAATTACACAAAACAACTTATTGAGGTATCAAAGAAAGTTTAGCTCTGGAACCCAGGTGTGGAAATTGGCATTGTATCAAAAAGTCTGAGCGATACCCAGCCCTACTCAATAAATCAGACGTTACTCAAGTCACAGTTACTCCAGTACTTGAGTAGCTTTTGACTAATTTGACAATTACCCATTACTACTTCTTTGTCAAAAATTATTCTGAAATGACAATATTCTTACTTGAGTGTAATTTTTGGCTACTATACCCCACCTCTGTTTATATTTTTATGTTTCATATAGACTAGGGCCTACATATGTCACGGGCTTATGTTGATTATTCAGAACAGGGTCAACATATGGTCGAAAGATGATTAGACCAGTACCTTCGTCTGCAATGGGAGTGGTTGCTGGTGAACGCATGGGTGGGGAAGATTTGAGAACAACTCATCATCCTTATCCACCAAATGCACAAAAGTGTAAGTATCTTTGTGTGTAATGTTGTGGTATATGGAATAATGCATTTCACTTGCTGACTTTACTATAATCCTTTCCTCCAAAGGGTGCACGCATTAACCTTAACCCGGTCCCCTACAGTGCTGCATACATGGGACATAAAGTCCACATTCGACCAGGAATGAAAAATTGGTCATGTTTGGAGTGACACACATTCTACTTAATAGATGGATACAGCAGTAAAGGGTTGTTGCCCACGCTAAACTGGCATACCTGTGAAAAAAATGTCTCATGATCTGTGAAGATGTGTACAAGTTTAAAGTTCGTTGCTTCTAAACATTTTTTTTGCTTCAATACCCCATTCTCTGAAGCCTCACACAGATTCTATTTAAATTTGAGAAAAATAAATCATATCTTTGGTCATCTGCAGGCCTCTGTTTGCACATATTTATTTAGGATGCAATGTTCTTGGTCTATCCTACATTGCAGACTTCACATTTAGATGAGTCATGTTTCCTTATTTTTATAGATCAGCAGTTCTTGAATATGGGATGTGGGACCAGGTCAGGGGTGGACCATGGCCGGGAATTTTACTTGTCCCTCTACATGCAGGAGATGCTGCTCTAATCCACGAACACAACTTGGAAAGGCAACCATATCTCCTTAAACTCCAGTCAGCAAAGGTGAGGTAACAGTCTGCGTAATGTACAAAAATATGCCTGGTTTATGTCCAAAATGTGTGTTACCTCAGATGTGCAAATTTTCAGAACAACAAAAAAAACTTTCCTTAATGATTATTGTTGTAATATATACCTGTTTAAAACAGAATACATCCCTTAACCTGATGCACCCTTAGTATTTTCATTACCTTTTTCACATCTGACATAATCCCTGTTTCCTCTCTCGCCATGCTGATTTTGCAGACTAAATTATGAGTTGGGATATTTTTTTCTTGAAGTCTTGGTTTAATATTATGTACCTTTTAAGTAAAAACACTACCCTCTTCCTATATACAAGAATCACACAGTAGAAAAGAATGTGGGTAGAGAATGTGGGTAAACAACAGGGTAAATTACCCTTTGAAAGGGAAGGCTTTCATGCAGCTGCAGGATCAGGAAGTCCTCAACATGGATGACAACATCTGCAGATACTGTACATCTAAACCTTACTGCTGAGCTGTACAAGACTGGCATAACAAGAGCTGCCTTGCATGGAATGCACACAGAATACAGGTGAGTTATGACTATGTAAAAAAACAAAAAAACATACAGTCCAAGTCCTATTTTGTTAAGTTTTTTCTTTATTTTTAAGTTGACAGTGAATTCAAACAATAGCTGACATATTGTGACCTATGATTTGTTAAAGCAGGCAAAAGGTACATCCAATTAGTGGCAGCTTGGAGGATGTCCCAAAAAACTGGGAGATGAGTTGTTGCCACATGCATCCCCAAGCAGCAGACATGTACCAGCACAATGTTGTTGGCTCTTCACTTACTCGAAGTCTCCTGTTTGGTAGCGGACCCCTTCTCAACCGAGGAATACAAAATATCAGCAGAGCAACGTTTTTCTTGAGGAGTACCCTGATATTTCAGTTTTATTAGACAACGTAGTAAGCTATAAACTTTTCACCTTTTTCAGAATGCGTTGCTAATATGGATAAACACTACATAACAATTTGCATGAACATGTAAAATAAAGACAAGTTAGCTGGATATACTGTATATTTTGTTACTTTCCAATTTGGCAACTAAAATTGAACAATTGCTAAGCAATAGCAATGACCAAAAACATGACACTAATTTTCACCACCTAGGAAGCATATTTTTCTAAAGTGCAACATGAATACTAAAATAATCTGTATCTCCTCAGCAGCTTTTTGCGACAAGTGCAAGAATTTAATGACTTTAACAAGGCAATTAGCCAGATATACCAAGCAAAAATTGTACCAATCATACTTTAAGGGTTAAGCCATGTTAATAACATCTCCCAGTATGGAGAGGCATTTGTCAAGACTGTGGTCAGCCTGTGTGTATTGTGAGAGAATGCATCTGCCTGCATTTGAGGCACTGCTCAAATGTCAGGATCCACTAGTCAGCGCGGCTTTTGCAGCCAACAAAGCTTTTTGCAGCATACAGCAATCACTGGTTCTTCCATTAGCCCTGTTTGATGAAGAAAATAAAAAGGACAATACATATGCAAGATTAGAGTTCAATGTTCTCTTTAC
The DNA here is from genome assembly GCA_029721515.1 of Synanceia verrucosa. NCBI lineage: Eukaryota > Metazoa > Chordata > Actinopteri > Perciformes > Synanceiidae > Synanceia > Synanceia verrucosa. The sequence continues at coordinate 22,923 of JAQQSB010000851.1, forward strand.
TGTATCTACACTGGATTCCTTTATGTTTAATAACATGACAAGGGTGATAGTTTCCACTTTAACATGGAAAAATGAATTGATGCTTGAGTCACTTGGATAGTAAATCTGATCCTGCTTAAATGTAGAACTTTAATATAGATAAAAAAAAAATATCTCACAGTCCTTTGCACACAATACAACCAAAGGCCTCCTTCATGTGTGTTATCACAGTGTTGGTCAGAACCAGCATAGCACCCCGGTGTTACTAGCGTATGTTGTGGGGATTTTGTGTATGCATTTCTACTCAGACCTGTAGTTAGGGGGGACACCACACTGTCTCCCACCTGGTTTGTCACCCGTACCTAAAGGTGGTGGTCACTTGCAGTTTGGGGTCTGCAAAGTTGGTTACAGCCTGATGGATGCTGTACAATGCAGGATTTACATTTCCTACTTCTGTTGGTTGATATGATGAAACCATGTCAAAGGGGAAATGCTAAATTGAATGTAATTCTATGATGGTATGTTAAACATTGCTCTATGACTTTATGTGCTCTACTTCCAGTCTAAATACAGCTGGATGTATGTTTTTAATTATTATAATGAGTAGCTGACCTTGATACACCAATGCTTTCAAGCCGCTTACCTTTTTCTGTCTCCCACTCGAACCTGAGATTAGAGATGTGTTCTCGTCTCTTCAGAGTGTCAACAGCACAGATACACTTTCGATTGTCAGCACCAAGTTTCATTTTGGATGTTTAGAAAAAGGAGGCATTGGCCCTTGCCTTCTTTTCAGAAAAAAAGGGGGAGGAAGGCAGAGTGCTGATGTATTACAGTTCAAAAATTAGACACTGTAGAAAACAGACAACCACGATGCACACATAATGGTCAAGCTAAAGCCGTCACAAAATAGAAAACAAAACAGCCATGAATTAGCCACTGGCAAGTGTGCCGACAACACATAGCATAACAGTAAAGTGAAAGCTGGTTACAGAATAATGACCCTTAATTGTTCAGACACAAGAACATTATTTACAGACATTTTGTTGTTTCCAGACACCCACAAAATGGACTACAGACAGGATATGCTGTGGGAAAGACTTCGTGACATTGACCTCTGACAGACTACAGACTTCTGCCTCAGCACAGAGAGCAGGACTGAAAACATGGACTGGAAGCGCTCAAAGTAGCTGAAGGACATGGATTGCTAAATAGACTGTACAGTAAGAAAAACCATAAACCATATCTACTCAATAAAAGTAAGAGGCAAAGCAGACAAGCATATTATTGGGTAAATTTCACAAGGTTTGGTATTGAGTAAATAGTAATTAAATGAGGCCCTTAGTAGTTATCCATTTTGAAATTATGAGTAAATATTTGGCCTGAAAATCAAGAAAACACAATCATATTAAATGTATTTTACCTGAGACATTAATTTGAAATCTACATGACTAGAGAATCATTCTACAGCTAAGAAGCACTAATCTCTTTTTGGATTAATCAATTACATCATGTACAGTTTACCTGTAAGTTTTGGATTAATCAGCAGTATACCCTGGTTTAGATTTCCCAGACAGGTCAGATCTGACTGTGGCTCGCTCTTTAAAAACTCAGACCTTGGTTGGAGAAGCCTTAGGGATATTAGGTTTGGCTCAGTTTACCACCTGAAGTTTCAAGGTCAAGCTCAAAGGACAAACACGGAAAATGAGAGTGGCAAAAATCTCGCGAGATTCCAAATTAATCTGAGTTGAGGCCTTGCTTATTGTTTTGATGTCTATCAGAGCCTCCACCAACAGTGCAGCATAAGGTTTTTCACCATTTGGGCTTTGCACAGAGGACAGGTTTGAGGGTCCTGCAATAGTGGGTCTCAGGGGACGCCCCTAGACCTCCACAAAAACTTAGATCATGTGTCAATACTTTGGTGCATTAGCTGTAGTGGTAGCATCTCTCTATGGGTACCAGAAAGTGGACAACAGAGGGTGTGATGTGTGATTCGGGTAGGGTGTGAGACCCTCCGATTGGAGAAAGGAGACACTTGGTACCACCTGTATGTGCTAATATCCACTAGAACTTTGAGCAACATCAGAAAAAGACATTTAGGACCTGAAAATGTCTAAACTAACTCAACATAAAATGAACTGTTATTTTATCTATGCTTACTATTGTTGTTGTTTGTTGTGTTGTTTTGTATTGTATTGTATTTTTTGTAGACACACCAGACAAAGATGGAAATGTGAATCCAGGATACAGACAGCCAATTTAACCAGTGTACCTCAAAAGGGGTGAGTGAAGCTTTGCACAGCTCATGTAAAGGTGGAAAAAGAACAGTCACACAAATTCAGCATCCCATCTGAATCATGTCTAAAACAGCAATATGAAGGTACATAACCCAACTATAGGTCATTTCAGTTTATGTAGTGTAACTGGTGTGGTAGTGATCAAATCAAATCAGATGAATTTGTTAACGTTTGTGTTGTTTTTCTTGTTTCAAAATGTGCTGACATGGATTTATCTTAAATGTTTAGGATGAATAATCCACATAGTTTTTTATTAAAGTTGTACAATATTCAGTATAAAAAAAACCAAAAAACAAAAAACCACAAGACAGCAAGCTGGTGCGCACTGGGGAGGGTGAGTGTCCTGCAGCTGTTGAAACAAAAAAAAATCTGTGTGCCTGTCTAACTGGCTCTCAAGGTCTTTAACGTTTTCTCCTTCCAGTAGTTCACTGCAAGAATGTAGATGGTATTAATTAATTCCATTGATTAAACCATAATGTTTAGATTTAATACTATGACTAGAGACACATAGCTGGTTGTATGAACAACTGGCTGCAGCTTCTTCTGATGATGGTGCAAATATAGAATGGATTTAGATATGTTTCCCAGCTGAAAAGGTTACATGTATGCTTTATGTTTCTGCAGAATGCCCTGGCGGTTGTTCTACTTTCATCCCTTAATACAGAGCTCCTGGTGGATCAGTGGAGCAGAGCTCCTGGCAGGCCTGAGAAACACTCTGAGAGAGCTGAAGGAACATGCTGGCATAGATAATCCAGTTGGGATCACTCCTTGATTGGTGGTTTGGCAAGTAGGAAATGATGGTTTTTAATTTCAATGTTCATAATCATTCTTCATTTGTTGTAGTAATAATTTTGTTGTGCTGTTGTTGTTGTTGTAACCCCTGTATCAGATCTCTGGTGATTAGATTTCAACCTGTGATTGGAGGATCGCTCTCGCCTACCAGATCTTAAGTGTGTGATCTCATGTGGAGATGGATCAACAAGAGAGAGAAGGTGTTGGGATTTTTGTGTATGCATTTAGTCAGATTGTAGCTATATTTTTATTAGCATGAGTTTAAAAATCATATAACCAGAGCATTCTTAAATGATGTTTTTTTCAGCTGCACACCAAAGCTGCAGACTGGATTTATTTCTCTTTTTAGGTCACATTATTCTCATCCTACTGGCTAGGTCTCTGCGCTCAGTGCATGGTAAAGTAACAATGTATTCTTCTCCAGACTCTTGTTGATTCAGCCTGTGCAGTTCTCAAGCATTTTGTAACTATTCAATAAATTCTGTATCATTACCTGAAATCATCACTTATCTCAGGAGACAATAGGAAGGTTTCACAGCGGGAAAAAAGAGGTTCTGTTTTCTCCCTAACACTTGATAGATAGGCCCTGTTGAGATGTGAGGTCATGCTTGTGCTATTTTTCATGATTTGTTTTAAGCATAGACATGTTTACTAATTATAGTTTGTTATTATCAGATATTTTTACTAATTATGGTTTGTTTTTAATAATACACACTTATAATGTTATGATGTATTCAGTCATATACAGTTTAACTAGTTGTAAGAGTTTACATTTCATTTTTGATAAATATGTTGAAATGCTTATGTGTGCATAATGAATAATGTAAAAAGTTAGTTTCATAGTTTTCAGACAAAGAACAGAGATTGCAGAGTACAGTGGAGATGTATCTCTTATTCTCTTTGGTCGGAGATATCCTCAGTGGAGCACACAATAACACTTTGGAGGGCCAGTGTACAAGCCTGGGGATAACTTTTTGCACCGTCTCAGCCTATGAAGAGAGAGGAGCAGGATGACATCCAGCACCCTGAAGACCTGAAGAACAACGCCCTGGTTAGAAAGCCGAAACTTGTAAAAGCTATAAAAGGATTGGTATTAGCCTTATGCGAGGTTCTTAGACCAACTCAAGGCCTCAAGACTGAGTTCTGTTCCAACATTCTTTGTCTCCACTCTATTAAATAGAGTTTTAACTGAGAAATCTCCTCCTCTTCTCAAGTCTTCTCTCCTCTCATCAATGACCACAGCAGGAAATTATGAGTGGGTATATTTAATCTGTTGGAGTCAGATTGTAGCCCGCTGTTGTTGATGTAGTGTTCTCTCGAGGTGTGGGAAGGTGGTACTGGAATACCCCCCTCAAAGATAGGAAAAAGCCTGCCCAAGAGTGTGGGAAGCCTCATGGAGTAATGTAGTACCTCTTGGAGTCAGAGAGTGTTCCATCTTTTTAGAGTTACAGGAAACTAATACAAGAGTACCTTGTGAGATACTCTAAAGTGCTCTTGTGTCAGCACTAACCACCCGTTAATTTTCTTTTTCAAATGTAATAATGTCAGTTTAATACAGTATACATAGCATAGTGTGATGTCATAATGTAATGTAAATGTCAGTATAGTACAGGATCATTGTATGGTGTGATGTCATAGTGTAGTGTAATGTAAGATTTGTGTAGTGTATCCCAAGTTAATACAGTATCAATAGCATAGTGTGATGTCATAGTGTAATATAAATGCTCAGTTGAATACAGTATCATAGTATAGGAGTGATGTCACAGTGGAAAGTAATGTTAGTATAGTACAGCATCATGGTATAGTGTGATGTCATAGTGCAGTGTAATGTCAGTTTAATACAGTATCTGTTTAGTGTGGTGTGATGTCATAGTGTAATGTAATGTCAGTATAGTACAGTATCATAGTATAGTATCATAGTATAGGATGATGTCATTGTGTAATGTAATGTCAGTACAGTGTAGTATCATGGTTTAATGCTTGATGACATAATGTAATGTCAGAACAATTACCCAATTATAATTGTATAGTGTGATGTCATAGTGTAATGTAATGTCAGTATAGTGCAGTATCTTAACATAGTAAATATGTCATAGTGTCATGTAATGTCAGTTTAATACAGTATACTTAAGTATAATGTACTAACATAAAGTGTAATGTAATGTCAAGTTTAACATAATGCCATTGTATAAGTGTGATATTATAGTATGGAGTGTAATGTCAGTATAGTACAGTATCACAGTATAGTGTGATGTCAGGCTGTCATTATAATGTCAGTATAGTGTATTATCATAGTATAGTGTGATGTCATAGTGTAATGTAATGTCAGTATAGTACAGTATCATCGTATAGTATGATGTCATGTAGTGCAATCAATGTCAGTTTAACACAGTATCATAGTATAATGTGATGTCATAGTGGGAATGTAATGTCAGTATAGTACAGTATCATAGTATAGTATGATGTCTTAGGTGTTGTGTCATATAAAATTATAGATGGTAAATATCATCATATAGTGTGATGTCATAGTGGCAATGTAATGTCAGTATAGTACAGTATCATAGTATAGGATGATGTCATTGTGAAATGTAATGTCAGTACAGTATGTATCATAGTTTAGTGTGATGACATAATGTAATGTCAGTACAGTACATGTATAATTGTATAGTGTGATGTCATAGTGTAATGTAATGTCAGTATAAATTGCAGTATCATAGCATATTAAATATCTCTATAGTGTCATGTAATACATCCAGTTTAATACAGTATCATAGTATAGTGATGATGTCATAGTGTAATGTAAATGTCAGTACAGTACAGTATTATAGTGTAGTATCATAGTATAGTGTGATGTCATACTGTAGTGAAATGTCAGTATAATGTGATATCAAAGTATAATGTGATGTCATAGTGTAGTGTAATGTCAGTTTAATACAGTATCATAGAATAGTGTGATGTCATAGTGTAATGTAATGTCAGTTTAATACAGTATCATAGTATAGCATGATGTGTAATAGTGCAGTAATATCAGTATAGTGTAGTATCCTTATTATAGTGTGATATCAGTAGTGTAATGTAATGTCACTTTATAGTTTAGTATCATCGTATAGTATCATAGTATAGGGTGATGTCATTGTGTAAGTTAATGTCAGTTTAATCACAGTATCATAGCGTAGTGTGATGTCAGTAAAGCAATGTAATGTCAGTATAGTACAGTATTATTGTATAGTGTGATGTCTGTAGTGATGTAATATCAGTATGGTGTAGTGTCAGTTTAATACAGTATCACCGTATGCAATGTGATGTCATAGTGTAATGTAATGTCAGTATAGTGTAGTATCATAGTATAGTGTGATGTCATAGTGTAATGTAATGTCAGTATAGTGCAGTGCATCATAGTATAGTATCATACTATAGGATGATGTCATTGTGTAATGTAAATGTCAGTACAGTGTAGTATAAGTGTATAGTGTGATGTCATAGTGTAATTGTAATGCCAATATAGTGTAGTATCATAACATAGTAAATATGTCATTGTGGCATGTAAGCCTGTCAGTTTAATACAGTATCATAGCATAGTGCGATGTCATAATGCAATGTCAGTACAATTACAGTATAATTGTATAGTGTGATGTCATAGTGTAGTGTAATGTCAGTATACTGTAATGTCAGTTTAATACAGTATCATAGCATAGTGTGATGTCATAATGTAATGTAATGTCAGTATAGTACAGGATCTCATTGTATAGTGTGATGTCATGAGTGTAGTGTAATGTCAGTATAGTGTAGTGTCAGTTTAAGCCTGTTATCATAGTATAGTGTGATGTCATAGTGTAATGTAATGTCCAGTTTAGCGGTATCCATAGTATAGTGTGCTGTCCAAAGTGCAACAATGTAATGTCAGTTTAATACAGTATCATAGTATAGTATGATGTCCTTAGTGTTGTTGTGTAATGTCAGTATAGTGTAGTATCATCGTATAGTGTGATGTCATAGTGTAATGTAATGTCAGTAAGAAGTACGTAGTATCATAGTATGGTATCATAGTATAGGGTGATGTCATCGATAATAATGTAATGTCAGTTTAATACAGTATCATGAGCCAGTGTTCTGTCTTAGTGTAATGTAACTGTCAGTTTAATACAATTATCATAGTATAGCATGATGTAGTGCAGTGTAATGTCAGTATAGTGTAGTATCATAGCATAGTGTGATATATACATTGAGTACGCTCTGTAATCTCAGTATGGTACAATATCATAGTATAGCATCATGTGTATAAATTTGATGTTCAATAGAGTGTAATGTAATGTCAGTTTATTACAGTGTCAAAGCATAGTGAATTCATAATGCAATATATTATCCCAGTATAGTACAGTATCATTGTATGGTGTGATGTCATAGTGTTCACGGCCACCGCTGGCGTAATGTTTTTCATGACTGATTTCTGTTCAAGATGTGAAAATACAGCTGTATGATCTCCCGTTGAGGATTGGATCCTTCTGGAGCTGGAGGCCATATACTTCCTGTTCCTGCTCACTGGCTATCTGCGATTGGGTGGGGCTGAGAGTCAACTGAACTTACCAATGAAGAGTCTGCAATCAAAACCGCCTCTACCATAAATAAATAGCTTGTGTGACCACAGTTCCACGCGGCTGTTAATCTGGAAATCAGCTTCGCCTGTTGTATAATGTTGTGTTCTCAAGTATGTTGCGTACGTGTCCATAGCTCAGTAATTTCCTGATTGTCTGTCTGAGTGTTTTTCAGTGTCAGTTGGTAGCCCAACTTTGTAGTGTTTACTTGGACAGTCTCACTCAGTAGTACTAAGAGTTGGCCGTATTCCTTTTGTTTGAGGCTTTTAAATCACAGAGTACCTGCAAAGTTTGTTTAGTCCTCCTGAGTGGTATAAACATAAGTGGATTTTGACCCTCCTTTTTGATTTCTTCTAACTTTTCTTTAATTGCAAGAGACAGCATGTAATTTGCCCAATTTTTATTTACAGTGTGCTCTTATCTTATTAATTAAACTCTGACTTGCACCCTGGAGCCATGTCCAGTGGTCACAATCCACCTCATTTCTTATCTCCACCTACATGTTGCTGTTCCCTAACACTGCCGGGTCGTAACAATGAGTGTAGTGTAATATCAGTATAGTGTAGTGTCAGTTTAATGCAGTATCATAGTATAGTGTGATGTCATATTCTCCAATGTAATGTCCAGTTTAATAAAGTATCATGGTATAGTGTGATGTCATAGTATGTGTGATCTCGTCCCTGGCTAACAGCACCTGCCTGACAGGCAGGGGACCAGGCTGCATGGGCGTCCCTGCAGTCCCTGGATCATGATGGGAGCAGCTAGTCCAGCATTCAGTGTCTCCGGTAGACATGGATGTATTTGGCTGCTTAGAGCTATATGGAGCTGCACCCAGGGTGGTGCACCCAGCATGTGTCTCGCTCACACTTTCATCCAGCTGATGGTGGACAGTGACCTCATGTCCCGGGTTATGAGCACCTGCAGGACTCTTCAGGTGACTGGTGGTGAAGCAAGCTGGAGCTACAGTACCAGAGGGCTTCAAGTAGTAATCTGTATTCTCGTCAGTGAGAAGTTCTTGCATTCAGATCCATGGCGTCGGGCAGGCATGTTGTCAGCTGTCTCCATCACGGTTACTCCAGAGGAATGACTGGTGTTTGTTATCTGTCAGGAACGTTATGTTACCTTGGAGACAAACATTAATAAGAGAAGATGATTTTTCAGAATCTGATATTAAAACACCATATGCACATTTTTGTGGGTAGCACCATCCAAAAACATGTATGGGGATTATGGGATTAATTGGCTAATTTAAATTGGACTGTAGAGTGTGGAATGTGAGTGTGAGTGACTTGTCTGTCTCTATGTGTCCTGTGATGAACTGGAGACTTGTCCAGAGTGTACCCTGCACCTTCCACCCCTAAGACAGCTGGGGATAGGCTCCAGTCCCCAAATACAGCCTTACATGTTGATGTATCAGCATTAATACTCAATAATATAATATATGATACAATACATGATACTGAGCTAGGTACTTTAAAATTTGAGAAATTTTGTAGAGAACAGTGTTGTATTGACAACTAATATGAACCCACTAGTGAAAGTCTGTTTTGGTAATAATAATAATAGCTGGTTAATAGGAGTGCTTTACTTTATGTATTTGTGTACTTACTTGATGCCGAGATAACTGATGGATCCAGCTAGATCAAAAGTTTTGTCTTAACTTTCTCAGGTGAAATGAGCAGCATGTCTTCTATTAAACACTTCAGTTGTGTTCCGTTCTGTTCTAATCTGCTTTGGATCTGTATTTCTAATCTGCTTTGATCTGTATTCTAATCTGCTTTGATCTGTAGAAAAAGCTTGAATCTCTGCTTGCAGAGGAATTTCTTCCAGAGTGGCGCCACAGGCAGTAAGCATGCTTAACATTCACTTTTTATAGTTTTATTGTTGTCAGTTGAGTGAGTTGTTGGTAACATGTACCCTTCTGTTCGATGATATTATCGAGTCACAGGTTGCTAAACAGTTCTCATTGGGGAATGATATGACCTATGTTAGCTAAGTATTATTTCTGAAGGTCTGCTGACTGGAGATAAGAATACATAGCTGAGCGTCAAATGAGATACAAAGATAAAATTGTTCTACATGAGAGGCGAATTGTGTCCCGTGGAGAGCGGTAGGTAACGTTAACCTGTCATTATTTAGCAAGCTAGCATTATCTTTGTATTCTACCTTCTGTTTAACTGCCTGTGAAGTGATAGAATATTTGTCTGTAAATGGTTGAAATGTTTAGTGCAACATCGTCTGTCTTATGGTAATGTACTGCCTGTCTTATAGCAACATTTTTTACGACCAATTTCATGTTTATTAGTATGCTAATCGCGAAGTAAAGCTAATCACTAATTAGCCTACTTGCTGAGTCTTTTACCTTGACTATAACACATCTAAATAGGAAACTACCCCTCCTATTATATATATGTACATAATTATTGTATCTGTGTTTATACAGCTAAGTTGACATAGAAGGCATAATGTAAAGAAAAAGATACTTGGTCTACACAAGGGAGCAGGTGTGGGTTCTCCAAGTGAGGGACCACTTCATGGCGTTCAAAAAGCTGCAATTCCGTCCGGCCGCTGAGGGAGCTGGTCTTCATAGAGTGAGCAATTCTCCGGTGACCGCCATGTTAAAATAGCCGACTTTACAGCTTTAAAAACATATTTACAACCTGGTACATTTTAATTTTTTGGTCTCTACTGATAGTCTCCACCTCTGTGAACACTGTGAGGGGGTGCATTTTTTTACCACAACCGCTTTAGTGTTATTCGGCTTAAAATTCTTGCATAAATTAGGCGCTGGTTACGTTGAGTGACAGGTTCACAGACAGCTACCGGCAGTTAGCTCTTTGCTACAGCATCGGCTGAGCCCCAAACTAGAGCTACACCCAGAGGTCTGTGGTTGTAGGCACTGCGATGTCCGGTGTTTGTTTGCCTATTTTAGTGCAGTTTGTTTCTTGCAATATGGTGTGTGTTGGGGCGGTGGTGCAGTGGTTAGCACTGTCACCTCATAACAAGAAGGTACCCGGGTTCCTCGATGTGGGAGTTTACATGTTCTCCCCAGTGTTTGCGTGCACTGGGTCTCTCCGGGTACTCTGACTTCCTCCCACCATCCAAAAGCAGCCATGGGGATTAGGTTAATTGGCTAATTTAAATTGACCATAGGTGTGGAATGTGAGTGTGTGGTGGTTGTCTGTCTCTATGTATCCTGTGATGAACTGGAGACTTGTCCAGGGTGTCCCCCGCCTTTCACCCAAACACAGCTCGGATAGGATCCAGCTCCCCCGCGACCGAATGTGAAGATAATTGGGAGGCTAATGGATGGACGGATGGCCTGTTGTGCTGTTGATAGTACTAATCGACCGTCAAAGGATCCTTGTGTTGCAGTACCCCGGTGGCCACTTATTGGTATGTGTCTGCATATTTTGCCATAGGTTTATTATGACTTATGTGCCGACTCATGATCCCTGCTGATACAGATAGATGACCAGAGTATGCTTAGTCTGTTTAGTGCAGGAATACAACCTTATTTCATATCATTGTTCTGTTTAAAAAGTCCGACATTGCATGCACAGATATACTCCGTCAAGCGGCTGCTGTCCTGGATAAGCGTTAGTGGATGGAGGCAGTGTTGAAACACAGTAAATAACATGACAAACAAATCATTTCTGAGTTAAATAGTACAAAATGGTGTCCTCCATACACAACTCCACCAAACCCTGTAGCTCCACCTAAAAACCTCTCAAATCTGAAAAGGTGATTTCCAAACACAGCAGCAGCATTACGATCGGTTTTTGAGTTCAGTGTGGGATTTTCAGCCGGCCCCAGACCCTTACAGTTGCCACTCTCCTCCAAATAGGAAAGTACCACGCCCACTGAAATCCAAGGTGGCGCCCATTCAAATGTCCATGATAGGAGAAACAAAAGGACTCCCCCGAGGCCGTGGGTGATATGAGAGTTACTACGTCATTCTTTTACAGTCTATGAAAACGAAACTCCAGCCCACCTCCACCCCCATCACCACCTTCTCCAAGACAACTAGCTGTCATCAGTGGGTCCTTCTCAACGGACGATCTCTCAGCAGAAGCGGCCCCCATGCTCTACCACCACCAGTGATATCTTCTCGACCGGGTAGAACATCTTCTCAGATACCAGCATCTCTTCCCTTGATCAGTCACTATGCTGATCTACTCCCGGTGTCTGGCGCCAAATAAATTATTATTAAGCACAATGAATGTTGCTCGCACTCTTCCAGCTGTCTCTTTTTATCTTATTAGTCTGTCCTGATTGAAATGTGTAATGTTCTGTGAAATTATATTGAATTCACAATGGGTAAGTGGCAGCTGAACTGTGTAGCATAAATAGTGTAGAGCAGATTAGTCAATCATTAAGTAATATCCAAATTATGTATTTATAAACAATATCTTTAAAGTTATTGATCATAAAACCAAAATTACCTTTCATAGTAAGGGAATTATCCAGGGCGCCCCCCAGTTTTGCTAAAACAGGAAAACTTGTAAGAATTTGACATTAAGTGTAGAGTCTCTTAATCTCAGGGTTACTACTAGAGGTCTCCTTGTGACCTAGTGTACGGTGATTCAATTGCTTTATATACACACTGTCAAATAATCCAAGTTCTTTATAAATGAGAAGTTTATTTGACAAACTATAACCAGACTACTACTGTCACAGAAAATAACTAAAAATAAATGATTAGTTTGACAAACTAAATGATCAGGCTACTAACGGAAATAATAAAATAGAAAATAAAAACTAGGATAAAGGAAGAGTGATGGAGAGAATACATGACATTGACTCACTGTGACAAAATGGAATGAATGAGATTAAACAAAGGCAAAGTTCAAAGGATGAATAATGATTAATTAATTCAATGTGATCAGTTAAATTCGAGTAATTGGTTATCTCGACCAAATTAAGAATTAGGCTGTTACCAAAATTTGGTTTAGGTTTGGTGGCATTCAGCAGTTGAGAGTTTGAGAGAGGCATCAGAGAAGATTCTGAGTAATTTACTATTCAGAAGGTAGTTTAGCGTGTTTACTGATATCTTTACTAAATATTATTCAGGTTGCTGGATTAAGCCCTAAATTCAGGCCATTTAATTTGGCGTCATAATAATCAGAAAACTCTTTAATATCTGTAAGATGTATATGCAATCTATCACCGTTCCTGGATGGATGGGAGTGAGGAGTGGCTTTGCAGGTTCTGTCTGGATCTGGCTGGATCTCTGCAGGCGACGGCTTGAACTTCACCAGTGGCTCTTTTTGGTTGTCTCTGGGCGCCTACAGTTGGCGCGGCTCCATCTGGTCTCTCTCATCTATGGCTCCTCTCTTCACAGCATAGTCTTTGTGCCCTTGCAAGAGGAGCTGGCTCACATTTTCAGGGCAAAGGAGTAGAGAGAGGAGGCAAGATGGTCTTGAGGGCAGGATGCAGAGTTGGAAGGTTCTGGATAGGCTGTTCTTCATGCCATGAGGTGCTGGGTCCTGAGGGAGGCCATTCAGAGGCAGCATTCAGAGTCTTTCAGTCATATCTGAAGCAGAATGAAGATTCTGGAGAGGTTGCTCTTCATGCCATGAGGGCGCTGGGCCTGCAGTGGGACAGCATGTCTCTATATCTGGGTCATCATTGTTTCTCCCCTCCCAGCATGTGGGAGAAGGGAGAACAGAGATGCAGTGGAGAGGATGAAGACCAGAGCTTGACTGGACTGGGAAGGACTGAAGAAGAGTAGAGAGAGCACTCAGACCAGCTGAGGCTTTTTATGATCTTTTGTTGAAGGTCCAGTGGGGGTGTGACCACTGGTCCTCCCCATCCACCAAGTTAACTGAGATGATATTCTTTTAACTTATTTGTCACATTAGCAATACTGCTGTGTTTTACTTTATTAAAGTTTCTATACTATGTGAAAGCTCCCTCTCTCCGCTTTGTAAAATGACACCAAGCAACCTACAGTAAAGAAACCACAGAACAAAACTTGGACCAATTGAATTGAAATTAATCAACAAATTAACCAACACAGATGAATCATGATATCCAGAGCATGTAGGGAAGGTGTTTTACAATGATCTATGCATAGCTGTGTATGTACAGTTATTCCAAACTTAGTGTAACAGGTGTCACATTGATCCTGTATAAGAGCAGAGGAAGCAGGAGGATCTGTGTGAAGGACTCGATGTTTGACATTGTAACAGTGGTACTTATATGACGGTAGCTGGAGAGATACTCAGAAATGAGAAAGGAGTTAAGTTCATTATTTATGCTCATTGATATGCTACAGAAGAGGAACAAGCGAGATTAACTGATTTTGCATGAGTCCATTTACATTGACATTTCATTTCTAAATATATTATTGAAGTTAATAGTTTATTTAGTTTATATATTATTAACAATAGTTTATATAGTATTATATTATTATTATTAATAAATTGTGTTTACTTTTGTGATTATTTCCCACTTTGATTGTTTTGTTTCCATTTCAGTGCAATAACAATATTTAATAACCTGACATTTAATCATTACACTATATTTGTTATTTTAAAAAGGCTAGAAAATGCATATAGATCTTCAGCCTATAGAAACTTTTTATTTTCTCCCCAGCTTTCCTAGTTTACAACATTAAGTAAACTTTGCAATAACAGAAAGAGGGACTTACCACAGGTGAGCGTCTGCTTGCATACAATATCATGGGGGATGCATAACTCAGCGATGGCAACACAGATAGCTCAAAATACAAGCAAATTCAAAGTTATTTCTTCAGTAAAAAACATCATCATAAATCAATGTAAACCATTAAACAATAATAAATGGGGCTTATACCCTGGCATCTGTGATTCTTTATTGATAGGATAATTTGATAAGTTTAAGGAGTGGCAGTGATTTACAGCTGGCTGGGCTGGTGATCAGCTATTAAACAGGTAGCTCTACCTGTTCAGACCCAGAGAACGGAGGTGTAACTCAAGCTATTGATCAAATATGAGAAATAGAATGATCAGTAAAGAAATAATAAAAATATGTCAAAGGTAAATAACAAGGCACCGACACTGGATTGGGAGTGATGGTGAGGGAGAAGCGCTCCCTTTTTCAGGGTGCAGAGGTAAAACACTTGCCTGTGATTCAACGATTTGTACTTTACTGTAATAAACATTATATTTGTTGAAAGCTCAATTTATCTGCTTTCCAGAATCAACTGAGATGCCTTCAATAGCACACACTGTGATCAGGGAGTTACGGTCTGGCATCAAGAAGAGAAACATGTGAAATTCCAAGCGCGCTTCGACAGGTCAAGTGGTAATTAAGAGGGCGTTGAATGAACATTTTGAGTTTACACCAAAGTCTGTCGTTTTTATTGTCACTGCTTTGATTGTCAATATTGGACATTGGCTGCCATGTCTTTAAGCCTAAAATGATGTAGTACAATGTAGAATATTTTCCACCCTCCGCATATTGTTAAGCTGCCACTTTATGAACCATTAAGCTGGTGCTAGCTTCTGCTAGATTGTACAGTAAAGCAACAAGCATCATTTTGTACCATAACCTTGGCCTACTTACCAGCTATTGGTCTGCTCTGGATTGCAATTCTTGCTTGATTACTATGAAAATAAGAGCATAGTTAATATAGCTGGAATCATGATTAACAAATGCTTCATGCTATCAGTTAAGACATACTGTATCTATACAGCTACATGTAGACCATATCTTTTTTCATGTTTAGTCTTCATATCCAACAGCAGCTGTATAAACACAGATACAATAATTATATTCATATATAATAGGAGGGGCAATTTCTCCTATTTAGATGTTACAGTCAAGGCAAAGACCTAGCAAAGGTAGGCTAATTAGCGATTAGCTTTGCTCAAGATTAGCATACTAATAAGCATGAATTTGGTCGTAAAAATGTTGCTATAAGATAGTGCAGTACATTACCATAAGACAGACGATGTTGCACTGTATTTTGACCATTTATGACAAATATTCTGTCACTTCACAGGCATAAAACAGAAGGTAGAATACAGATAATGTTAGCTTGCTAAATAATGACAAGTTAACGTTACCTACCGCTTACTCGTGGTTTCAATTCACCTTCGGCAGAGACAATTTTATCTTTGCATTTATTTAGCGCCAGCTATGTATTCTTCTTATCTCAGTCAGCAGCCTTCAGAAATAATGCTTAGCTAACATAGGTCATCGTATCTCAGTGAGAACTGTTAGCAACTGTGACTCGATGCAATATCATCAGGAACAGGAAGAATTTGTGTGCACAACATCTCCTCAACCGACAACAATAAAACTATAAAAACCATGTTCAGTTGAAAAAACTTGTTAAAGATGTTGCCAACATGTGAATGTTAAGGTTACCTTACCTGTCTGTGCAAAGCGCCACTCTGGAAAATTCCCTCCTGCAAGCAGAGATTCAAGCTTTTTCTGAGTTTAACTGCGCTGTAGAGTTAAATTTACACTGCATGTCTGGATAAAAACTGACCTGCTTGAGACTCTGTCTGTCTGTTAATTGTGTTTGGTCACTGGACAACTAGACTGATGTGTGTGTGTGTGTGTGTATATACATGCATTATGCATTAAGAGACATTAATGTGTAATAATGCACTGATTTTACGACAATACTTGAAGTTGCTACGATGTTGCCGGGTAACCAAATAAGCAAATGATAATAGAAGGTACAGTACAGATCAAAGCAGAATAGGAATACAGATCAAAGCAGAATAGAATACAGATCAAAGCAGATTAGAAATACAGATCAAAAGCAGGTTAGAATACAGATCTAAAGCAGATTAGAACAATGAACACAACTGAAGTGTTTGCAGAAGACACGCTGCTCATTTCACCTGAGAAGGTGAAGACAATAGCTTTTGCAGAGCTAGCTGATCCATCGAAAGTTATCGGCATCAAGTAAGTACACAAATATAAGTAAAGCACTCACACTCAACTAGCTATTATTATTATTACCAAAACGAATTTGCACCATGTGGTCTGGTAGCTGTCAATACAACACTGTTCTACAAAATTTCATAAATTTTAAATTACCTGCTCCAGTTCATATTGTATCATATATTATATTATTGGAGTATTAATGCTGATACATCAACATGTAAGCTGTATTTGGGAGCTTCAGTCTATCCCCAGCTGGGTGATTCTCAAGGCAAGTGTCCTAACTTTTGCAAAAAACAATTTTAGGTCAATTTTGCTAAGCTTTTCTCTCATTAGTAGCAACAGGTCTCAACTAATCCTGTCTCAATTAAAATGAATGATCAATACATGTTTTTAATACATTTTGGAATGTTTTTTATTGAGTCACTGATAAGTTCATTACCGTCACACATTTTCTGAATTGATGATTGACTGGTACATATAATGAAAGGTAGACCTTTTGTTTTTTTCATGCATGTTCTATTAGTAGTCCAGAATAGCCACATAGTGTAAACATTCATAATTTTTTTATTGACAGACTTGACAAATAGCTCTTGTACAAAAATAAAATTTTGATGTTATCACTCATACCCATCCAAATATTTCCATACAATAAATGTGATATCGCTTAGTGAGACAGCATCACACACTCTGCCGCAGGAGACTGTGGCACGACATGAATAATGAAGGAGAAATTACCATCTCATTACAATGTAATAATCTTTAAACCTTGGCGTCACTTAACAGCTACACATTCCTACATGTGTTACAATACCAGGATACAGGCATCCGGTCATACTTAACGAGCACCCATTGCCTAACTCCAATAGAGTCCCCTATTTTAAAATCTCTTTTCTTTGAATGACTTCTTTAGACACTTAGCAATCCATGCAGGCTATACAGAAGCATGAGACATCCCTCACTCTGATCTTCCCTGGTTCTATTGCAATAAGCTGAAAAAAAAACAGCAAGAAAAATATATGCGAGTAACGTTGCACATTTGTTCAGTGAAACATAATGTGGGGAATCAAGCATCATAATCTGATTGTTTACCTAGTGATACCTTACCTGATGTATCACTTTCACAGAGTACCCTGCACTATCTTCAGTGATAAGCATGCACTAACTCTCCAAATGTTTTCATCCTCTTCATTCTGTAGAAGTTTTTCACTGAACTCTCTGCTCTGATGGGTTGTGCAGCAAGGCTTCCTTGCATCAAGGCACTGCATCCTGTTCACTTGAGCTACCAGCCTGTCTCATCCCTCACTCATACCAGGACACCAGTATGCAAGGCATCAACCTCATTTCAGTGACCTCCACCAAAGTGATGTCTCTTTATTTCTTGCTCACTTACAGTTGTAATTTTCACTAATTCTAATGTTGCTCCATTCATCTTTCCACCAATCTCTCTTTCAGCTGCCTGATCTCTCTGAACTGGTGTGCTCATGTTGAAGAGGGTGAACATGTAAAACGTGTGGCAGGTCAGATTTCTTTGTTTAGCTCCACTCAGAGGTTTCTGGGCTTGGTGCTGTCGTTTGAGAGTGGTGTGCTTGCCATTTCCCCTCCAGTATCACCATCAGGAGATTTTTTCCAGTATGGTGATGTTTTTGTCTCCCACTCGTTCCATCTCTGCATGTTGTTTCTTTTTGTATTGGCTTGGTCATCACAACTAGCAGTAGGCTGTCTTTGCAGGTGTCAAACATTTGTTCTCATGTTGTGGCGTCTGTTCTGTGAAACCTTCCTTTTGTGCCACAGCAGCTTCTTTTTGTGTCTGATGCAGCTGCGGCATTTTGCTTCAAGAGCGTTTATTTTTTTTTCTCAGATTGTCGAGGCTCCTTGTGTTTCTTCTCTCAGAGGCTTTGCCTCAGTCGTGATGATCTTTAGTTTAGACCAGCTTGAGTTTTTCCTTTGTGGGTTGATGTCATTCTTTTTTAGGTATCAGTGGACCAGAAGGTGATTGTATTACATCTGCTGTGGTCTGAGTTCCTCAAGGTTGATGGCGCATTCTCCTGGGAAGAGAGTGGGAATGTGGGAGGAAATTGGGTGTAGACAAAGTGTGACTGACTGAGTGAGTCAGGAAAGTGAGTGAGTGATTGAGTAAGAAAGTGAGTCAGTGATTGAGTGAAAAGAGAATGACCAGTGATGGAGGGGGCAGCAGTATGAGTGATCGGGATGGGTTGATTAAGTGTGTGCTGAGGATATAAAAGCAACCTTACCTTATTAACAAGTTTGGCCCAATCCTCCCACCCATGTTTTCATCCCTGGGCTCCTTCTTACTAAGTGCAGGCTATATGAGAGTTAGTCATCTGTGCCGGAGACATCAGATGGGGGCTGTGGAATTCAATTGTCTGGGAGTGCATTTCTTCATTGTGCCCCCTTGTACCTCTTTGAGTTTTCATTCCATTCTGCCCCCATCTTTGTTTTTTATTTTGCTGTTTAGCAGTTAGGCTCTCAGATAGACTTTGAGGTGCCTGCTCTACTTTTCCTCTTTTGTACCTAAAGCATGCAATGCAGAATATCAAGTAATTCTTCAATTCAATAACACATTCCTTCAGAGGCCAATTGCAGCTTTAAATACCAAACAGCTACAGATGTGAAAACACTCCAGATTTTGTGGATGAAGTTCTCTATGTAATGTAAAATAAAGGTTATAGTATCTAAACATGATATGAGTTGGACCAAAAATTAAAGTCCTCAAGTGAAAAAGAGTGATTTTGATCCTTTTTTGACCCCCTGAAGCATAATGTGTCACTGAGGTTTAAGTGAGTTGTTTTAAAATTCAAATTCTATCATGGAGCCACATTACTATCTGAGTGAATAATGAAGGTAAAATCTTCCACATAATCTTTTGATATTTCATCTGTAATGACTTTCACTTAAAACTATTAATTCAAAGTTAATAACTTAGTAATTATAATCTATTGTTTTTCTTTGTTAATATAGACCTGAATTAATCCTATTTAATCTTGTTTGATTTAATGCAACTACTTATTCGAGATGCATAACATCTTAAAGGTTATGTGATAATAATCACAACATAACATTTATTTGAAAACTGGTGATTATCAAAATGTCTCATCATTATACTTAACACTAAGGTAATAATTTGTTTGGTTTATAGTGGGAAGTGAATATGCTGATTCTGGATTAATGAGTGAATTATATTTAAATTACTTGTGAATTAAAGTGAAAGAGGAAGGGATAGTTACCGCGAATCCTCCCACCCTTACTTCTCTTCAAGAATAATAGAAAACCAAAATCTCCAGACTTCAGTTGTCTTTTAGCTAAGTTGTCTTTAAGTGTCTCATTAGTTCTTTTTTATTCTGTCTCTGTTATTTAGATTTATCAATATAGTGTTAATTTTTAACATCTGATCAAGTTCAGTCTGATCTAGTAACAAGGTGCTTTCATTTCAATGTTTTCTCATTTCTCTTTATTTGGAGTTAGAATTAGGCAGAGTACCCTCTCTTACAATAGCTTGAGATTTAATGAAATGTATTATCTGAATAATTTTGTACAACACCATCTGCCACTTCGAAGCCAGTCAGCGTCGCTGCCATGCACTCAATATGGGCTTAATGAAGTCTCTCATTGACCAGCCAGGCCAGCTGATCAGCTGACAACCCAGCTCGCTCTGGTTCCACACTTCTACCGACAGACCAGCACTCCAGTCCCAGGCTGAATCCAAGAAGCACCAGAGCCCACTAAGCACCTTCCTGGACCTCAACACAGGGACCAGGAGCGCCTGCTGTATCTAGCACGATGGCTTATTTTTCTGATTCTTGAGTTGAGTGTCAATCAAAACTAAAATATCCACTTAATTTTTAACAGTAACAGTGAATTACCTCTAGAAAGAATTGTTCTGTCCTATAACACTACACACACACACACACACACACACACACACTATATATATATGAAACTAAATGCCATAAATTAGATTCAAAATTTTATGATCTTATGATGTCCCGGACTGATCGAGTCAAATAAGCCAAACCTTTGATAAAAAGAGATGATTCCCCTGATTCAACGAAAGCAAATCGGGCTGATTAATAATTACATATTGGTTCTGTTAATTAATGGTAATTAATCCTTCATTTATTAAAGCTTCAATTCATGAGTTGAAAGAGCTACCAAGATTGGGATGGAGCCTTTCTTCTCAGCCTCCCCTTACACTCCACACTCTCACTCCCATCAGTGCTCCGTCCAAAGCTCCACCCCTTTAAACTTGGAACAGTAGCCTTCAGCAGGAGAGGAGAGCTGTTATGCTACATCACCACAGCTGTAAAACTTGTCACCTGTTCCATGTCTCATCGCATATCCACGCCATCTCTGTCACCTTTTATAATACAGATAATGATGGTGTCTGACTGTGCAATATGAGTCAAAATGGTCAAGTATCCTACCAACTCTTCAATACAAGCCACACCTACGCACTCAGCTTACACCACACAGAGAAGCTAACGTTGGCATCAGGCTATCTGGCGCTACAACGAGTAGCTAAACCTTAGCAAACATTACATATTTCCATGAAAAATAATAACTCCTCCCTAAGCTAAACAAAATAATTACCTGTCCAACAGGACGAAAGTAACTTCTGCATCACTTTTCAGTCCCTTCAGATGTCTCAGTGTCTCCACCGATGTTCACTCTGGTTTGTCCTCTTAGCTACTATCCAGAGTTTTGTCTTTCAGTCTTTTCTTCCTCCCTCTTTCTTCTCTTTGTCTGTTTAGCAGGATGAGTCGTCAGAAGTAACACTGGAAGTGGTATTTGCAGCTGCATTTCTCTCTTGACATTGTTCCCTACAGAAGGGATTTCCTGCTATCTCTGTATTTCTGCAGATGAACTGTGTGTTTGATATTTCCAGCAACAGCGGGGAGGAGGGAGGGACATGAGCAGGATGACATGTGATTGGTTCTCTCATCTCACTCTGGAGTATAAGTTGATTGGTCAGAGTTTTTACAGTCCTGTAGCTGCCACAGAGGTCCTGATTCTTTCCCTTCCTTTTCTGAAGTCAAGTCAAGTCAAGTCAACTTATTTTGTATGGCCCAATATCACTAGGTATGAATTTGCCCCATTGGGCTTTACCATCTCTGTCCTGAGATATATTTACCTCTGTGCTTTACAAATGACCCTCGTGATAAACTAAGGAAAAAGTCCCAAAAAACTTTTAACAGAGGAAGAGAAACGGAAGAAACACTCAGGGAAGAGCAACAGAGGAAGGATCCCTCTTCCCAGGATGGACAGGCGTGCAATAAATACCATGTGTACAGAATAACAACAATGTGTACATTAACACTACATACAAAATTGTATGGAAATGTCCAACTCAATATAACAGCAGCTAATACATGCGGAGTGTGTATATATAGGAGTATATGAGAGTGTCCAAGGGGATGAAGAGCATCCATCAATGCTATCCCAGCAAGAAGGATGAGAAAGCATATGGAGTCACTTTCCACCACACCAACCAGAAGAAACTCTGGGCAGCATGTCACTTCCTCTCCTACTGACAACCAGGAAGAAGCCTGGGCAGCACGTCTTCCACTCCACCACACCAAACAGGAGAAGCTCTCCATGGGGACTGGCCTCGTCACCACCATTGCTCAGAACCAGAAGATGAAGCCTGACTGGGTCTGCACAGCCACTACTCCACCAGGTAGGCCGGGTCCATGGATACCTGAGCAGCAACACCTTCTTCTCCATCTCTCACCACCATCACGACAGAACGGCAGACCTGGATGGCCACCACCTCCTTCTCACCAAGTAGCCTCAGCTCACGAACTGCCCTGGGAGCTGAGATTTTAGGGACTCAGGGAAGAAGATGAGTTAATTGAAATGACTTAATGGAGGGCATCAAAATGAGAGAAGAAGAGAAGCTCAGTGTGTCAGAGGAAGTCCCCGGCAGTCTCAGACCTATAGCAGCATAACTAAGGATTGATCCAAGGCAGCCTGAGTCAGCCTTGGGTCAGTCCTAACTATAAGCACTATCAAAAAGGAAAGTCTTAAGCCTCCTCTTGAATAGAGGATGGTGTCTGCCTACTCAGTTGAAAGAGGGAGTTGGTTCCTATGAAGGAGCTTGATAACTGAAAGCTCCAGCTCCCATTCTACTTTTTATAAACCCTAGGAACCGCTAATAGTCCTGCATTCTGAGGCGCAGAGTTCTAGGCAAGAGGATTATAAGGCACTATTAGCTCTTTAAGATAAGATGGTGCCTGACCATTCCAGTGCACCTTGTAGGTGAGGAGGAGGATTTTAGAGATTCATTCCTAGATTTTACAGGGAGCCAGTGCAGAGAGGCTAACACCGGAGAAATATGGTCTCTTTTCTCCTGGTTCTGGTCAGAACGTGCTGCAGCATTCTGGACCAGCTGGAGAGTACCAAATAGACTTATCAGGGCAGCCTGATAATGAGGAAATTGCAGTAGTCCAGCCTAGAAGTAACAAAAGCATGGACTAATTTTTTCTGCATGGTTTTTGGGAGAGAATAATACTTCATGCACAATATTATGTATATGATATTCATTCTAATGTTTGTTTCCATGTGGATGTTAGAAGGACATATCCCACGTCAAAAAGTGCCTAGATTCCCTGCAGTGATGCTTCGAGGCTGGTGCAAAGCCACCTAGAGTAAATAAGTCATTAGATAGGTTATTTCTGAGATTTTCAGGGCCAATTAGTATAACCTCAGTTTTATCTGAATCTAACAACAAGTAGTTGTGCGTCATCCAAGTTTTATATCCTGAAGACATGTTTGAGTTTAGCTTCTTCAGCAGTTAATCTCAAATAAATAATAAATATAGCTGAGTATCATCTGCATAACAGTGAAAGTTTATTTAGTGTTCCTGATAACATTATCTAAAGGAAGCATATATAAAGTAAAATAGAATAGGCCCAAGCACAGAACCTTGAGGAACTCCATAGCTGATTATAGTTTCATGGAGGAACTCAAATCATTCAAATGAACAAACTGTGATCGATCCGATAAGTAGGATTTGAACCAGCTTAAAGCAGTTCCTCTGATGCCAATTAAATGTTCTAATCTCTGCAACAGGATATGGTGGTCAATAGTATCACAGCGGCGCTTAAGATCCATGGAGACAAGTACTGGGGGCGAGTCCATTTAATCTGAAACAATTGTAGCAGGTCATTAGTAATTTTCACCAGAGCGGTCTCGGTGCTATGATATTTTCTGATCCTGACTGGAAAGTCCTCAAATAGATTATTGTTCTGGAGGAAGTCACACAGCTGTTTGCACACACTGCTTACTCAAGGATCTTAGAGAGAAAAGGAAGGGTTGAATCTTGATGTAGTTAACTAAAACCTCTGGATCAAGACCAGGCTTCTGCAGAAGAGGTTTGATTACAGCTACTTTAAATGACTGAGGTACATGGCCTGACAGCAAAGATAAGTTGGATCATGTTGGTAAAGAGGTGCTCCCAGTAGCAGTAAAAGCTATTTAAGCAGTGAAGTTGGGATGGGATCTAAGAGACAGGTAGAAAGGCCAGATGAGGAAATCCCAATGAAGTCAGTTTGTGGAGGTCTATGGAGAAAAAGCAGTCCAAGTATTAAGCATCAGGTTCTTCAGTGAGTCCATCTTCACTTCCTGTGTTTAAAGACAAAGCAGTTTCAGTTAAAGGCACAGTGTGACTGATTTTCTGACTGATAATAGTTATATAATCTTCTCGTTAAAGAAGCTCTTGAAATTCACTACTGCACCCAAGGGGTTATAGGAACAGATGGCTGACAATAGAGCTGTGGCTCTCTGTCAGCGTGTTTACAGTGCTGAAAAAGAAACCTGGGGCTGTTTGTTTTCCTCTATTAATGATGAATAATAAGCTGCTCTGGCCTTGCAGGCAGCCTTCCTATAAGCTTTCAGACTATCAATGCCAGTCCAGACGAGACCTCTGCGAACAAAGATCATCGGTTAACGCCACTTCCTTTCAAATCTTCTTTGCTGCTTGCTTTAAACTCTTGGTGTGAGGGTTATACCATAGAGCCAGCTTTTCTGTGCTTTACTATCTTCTTTTTTAGAGGAGCAACAGAGTTGCAGAAGAGTCTGCAGTACTATCTACCAAATTATCCACGAGTAGGACTGAAGTCTGAGCCATCAAGTGATATTGATATTAGGTATTGAATTAAAAGCTAATGGAATTACCATCCTTAAACTTAGCTGCAGCACTTTCAGATAAACATCCCAGTGTACATGGATTTACCTGATGGAGCGTGAGTTCTGTTTAAAGGTACAGACACAGAAACAGCCTGTTCTCAGCAGAGCTCAGTACAGTGATTTTTAACTGGCTGCAATTCAGGATCAGAGCTGAGTTTACACACTCCTTGGAGATACAATAATGTTGGACATCTGAGACCTATATAAAATTGCTGAAAAAGGGTTTATAATATGTCACTTTTAATATGGTGCAGATATTTTGGCTCAAATATTATCATTCTCATATTATCATTAGCAGAGTTCCCACAGAGCTGCTAGCATGGTACACACCACACCTGCATGATGAGCTCATGGTGGATGTAGGCCCTGGGTTCAATCCTCACCATCTCCAACACTTCTTATGTTCACATTAAAGGAGAGGCTTTGTTGTCACTCACTGTACCATTTGAACAACACAGCTGCTTCCTTCTGCGGTCATGGAGAAGAACTAGGAGAATACACTTCTGAATGGGTAGTTTTATTTTGAAAAACTCTCAGACAGCTCCAGTGGAGCCATCAAACGTAATAATGAACCTTATGAAAAACAGAATTAAAATATCACTTAAGTACTTCCAGTTTCAGTTGGCATCTATAGGCTAAGCATGCTGCAAGCTAAGCATGTTTGTGCTGCTAATCAGATGGATGCTAACGGCTAACAGAGGCTCACAGCTCCACTATTTAGCAGTGATCAAGTCTCCACAAGACCTGAGGATGAAACTAAATGAAGAAGTTAACTACAGGGCTTGTTAAATGAAAGTGTCAGCTGACTGCAGATCAGTCAACATCACTTGAAGACTCTGGTCTAAAGAGACAAACTCTGGTTGGCTTGTTGTCAAATGACATCATTGATCCCATTCAACCAATGTTAGACATGATCCTGTGAAGAATTTATGCTGGTGTATTATTGCTGGTGTGTTATAGAAATTGATTTAGCAAAAAAAAAAAAAAAAGAAGCAATCACTTGTGTCTTTACTGCACATACAGATAGGTGTTTCTCTTTTGTGTTTCTTTACATAAGTAATTGTAGCATTAACCACCCACCTTTAGATTTTAATAAATTGGTATTAACAATTAACTGATGTAACTGTTACTTGTCATTAGCTGTTAGTTTTATAATATTTTTAAGAGCAATATTTGCATATTGCAAAATTTACAACATGATGTGTATTTACTAATGTTATTAAATAGATGCTTTATTGAATAAAGTGAATAAAGCAAACTTTGATGTGGTTCCATGGTGTAATGGTTAGCACTCTTACTCTGGGTAATCAGTTCAAATCTCAGAGAACCTGCTTTTAAACATGAGTCCAACTTTAACAATGCAGCCTTTCCCAGGTTCCATGTCTTAAGCTTAAAGTTGGTATTCAGACTAAAAATAGTGCTTTACTGTTGAGGGCACCCTTGTTTTCAGCTACCATTGGAGACTCTGAAACAGCTAAGATTCTCTCTGTCTTCACCAATAGTATTTCCAAACTTTAATGGTACTGACAGCGGCGGAAACGGTTTTGAGTTACATGATGGAGGCACACTTTGACTTGTGTCTTGTACTCATCAGGAAATGAGGTTTCACTGACTGTTATGGATTTTTTCTAAATTTAAGGGTTCCTAGGGGTTGGCTGAGCCTAGCTTTTTTTTACAGCACTAAATCCCAAGCTGTCCCTCCAGAATGCAGGGTTGAAGCACAGTGTCTCCAAGGGAAAACAGATGGCTGAATTATCTCTAAGTTGACTAGGTAACCCAAGGTCAGAGAGAGTCTCTGCCAGCGTTGGCACTTAGATAAGGCCAATGGCTGAGCATCAGCAAGACAACAGGCACCACTGTTAGTTCAGTAGCTTAGAATAGAGCATGCCCTGACTGTAGCAGCTTACTCTGGGGAGTAATGTAAGGTAATATACTTAGGTACTTAACTGGGTGTTAGTTTATAAGGCTGAGCACCATAGGGAAGGTGAGGATTATGTGGCGGACTCCTGGGCAGCTGTGCGGTTGTGCAACAAAGGATTCATATTCCTCCTGATATATCAGAATCTTCAATAAATGTTACTTCTTTCCAATCAGCTTTTTGGAGGCTCCACCAAATTTGCATCCAAATTTCTTTCATCATTGACTTCTTCAATAGTGAATAACACTGACATTTGACTTCCGATGGCTGAAGTTAGAGTCTATAGGGGTTCAATGACTGCAGAGGCAGTGTACTGAGTGGATTACATTTATCAAAATTTCCTAAGCTTTGACCATTACACAGTCAGGATGGCCAGTGATTATGACGCTGCATGCTGGTGCTCAGAAAGCTGGAGAACACTGTCATAAAAGCGTCCATAGCATATGGGAGAGGCAAAGGAAGAGGAAAAAGAGGAGGAGAGAGAAAAAAGGAAAATTATGGCTATTTCAGACTCACCTCTTTATGAAATAATCCCATTATTGTGAGCTGTGAAATGTACTTAGAAAACTGTATTTTTGAAAATTTCAAGGGGATTCGAACCGGCGATCATGGTAAATGGTCGTTCACATTAACTCCAGATTTGGAAACTGTGACATCACAAAATAATGGGAAGGAGTACACATTGCCTGAGGCGTAATGAGATATTTGAGTATTAGCTTTTCATTCAGAATGGAGCGGTTGTTGATTTTCCTTTTTTTAATATACCAGGATACTAAGATTATGGGCGTTATTGTTTAACTCTAGAGTTAGAATGGTTTTAATATAATTGACCATAGAAAATAATATAATGTAATATTATCCTGAGCAAATATAAAGAAGCATTACAGTAGCTGTATATTATATTGCATAGCTTAAATGTAAAATAATATACAGTATAATGTATTATAGCTGCTTATATTATGCTACATATTTAAAATGTAAAATATACAGTATAATAGTATAATATATACTATGCTGCATATTTTAAAATGTAAAAACATACAGTGTAATAGTATAGCTGTATATTATACTGCATATTTTAAGTCTAAAATAATGTACAGTCTCTTAATATCTAGTTTGTATATTATGCTCACATATTTTAAAATGTAAAACATACAGTATAATAGTATTACTATATATTATGCTGCATATTTAAAATGTAAAATAATATACAGTATATTAGTATAGCTATATATTCTGCTGCATATTTATAAAATGTAAAATATACATTATAATAAGTATAGCTAATATATTATGCTGCATATTATAAAATGTTAAAATATACAGTATAATAGTATAGCTATATATTATGCTATATAGCAAATGTAAAATAAATATGCATTATATATTAGTATATTGTATAATATACTATATTTTTAAAAATGTAAAGGAAATATACAGTATAATGAGTATAGCTGTATGTTATGCTGCATGTTTCAAATGTAAAGTATACAGTATATTAATTATGGCTGTATGTTATGCTGTATGTTTAAAATGTAAAGCATACAGTATATTAGTATAGCTGTGTATTCTCTGTGTCTTTTTAAATATAAATCTCTGATCACTGACTAGTCATAACATATGACCCATACTATCATATTTTATTAAACTCTAAACTAAGTATGATATTATAACATATATTATGCTGCATATTTTAAAATGTAAAATAATATACAGTATATTAGTATAGCTGTATGTTATACTGCATATTTAAGGAAATGTAAAATATACATTATAATAGTATAGCCATATTATGCCTGCATATTTTAAAATGTAAAATAATATACAGTATATTAGTATATTTGTATATTATACTGCACATATTTTAAAATGTAAAAATATACAGTATAATAGGGTATAGCTGTGTATTATAGCTGCATATTTTAAATGTAAATAATATACAGTATAATAGTATAGCTGTATATTATGCTGCATATTTTAGTAAATGTAAAATAATATACAATTACAATAGTATAGCTGTATATTATGCTGCATATTTAAAAATGTGTAAAAATATACAATTACAATAGTATAGCTGTATATTATACTGCATATTTTAAAATGTAAAAACATACAATTACAATAGTAGTAGCTGTATATTATACTGCATATTTTAAAATGTAAAAATATACAGTACAATAGTATATTGTATATTAATGCTGCATATTTTAAAATGTAAAATATACAGTACAATAGTATAGCTATATATTACTTCTGCATATTTTAAAATGTAAAAATATACAGTACAATAGTATGGCTATAACTATAAGTATGCTGCATATTTTAAAATGTAAAATATACAATTACAATAGGTATAGCTATGTATTATGTTGCATATTTAAAATGTAAAACATACAATACAATAGTATAGGCTGTATATTATGCTGCATATTTTAAAATGTAAAAACATACATTCTAATAAATATAATATATTATGCTATATATTTTAAAATGTAAAAATATACAGTACAAATATTTATAATACATATATTATACCATATTTTAAAATGTAAAATATACAGTACAATAGTATAATGTATATTATAGTTACATATTTTAAAATGTAAAATATACAAAGCACAATAGTATATTTGTATATTATGCTGCATGTAAAAATACACAAATAATAGTCTTAGCTGTACTCTATTCTATATTTTAAAATGTAAAATATACAGTACAATAGTATAGCTGTATATTTAATATGCATATTTTAAAATGTAAAATATACAGTACAATAGTGTAGCTGTATATTATTCTGCATATTTTAAAATGTATAAATATACAATTACAAATAGTATAGTTGTATATTATGCTACACTTTTAAGATGTGAAATACATACAGTACAATGGTATATTTGTATGTTATGCTGCATGTTTTAAATGTAAAGAGCATACAGTACAATGGTATATTCATATATTATGCTGCACTATTTTAAAAATGTAAAACATACAATTACAATAGTATAGCTGTATATTATGCTGCATATTTTAAAATGTAAAACACACAATATACAATAAAGTATAGCTTCTGTATATTATGCTGCATATTTTAAAATATAAAACACACAGTGTAATAGTATACAGCTGTATATTCTATGCTGCATATTTTAAAATGTAAAACACACAATTCTTAATAATTATATGGCTAATATATTATGCTACACATACTAAAATATAAATATACAATATAATAAAGTATATAGCTGTATATTATGCCATATTTTAAAATGTAAATAACATACAGTATAATAGTATAGCTGTATATTATACTGCATATTTAAATAAAAACATACAGTATATTAATATATTTGTATATTATGCTGCATATTTTAAAATGTAAAACATACAGAAGTATAATAAGTATAGCTATATTATGCTGCATGTATATTTTAAAATGTAAATAACATACAGCATAATAGTATAGCTAGTATATTATGCTGCATATACAAAATGTAGGCCTTCTGTAGCATATTATATAGCTGTGATATTATGCTGCATATTACAAAATGTAAAAATATACAGTAATATTAGTATAGCTGTATATTATGCTGCATATTTAAAAATGTGTAAAGATAATATACAGTATAATAGTGTAGCTGTATATTATGCTGCATATTTTAAAGTGTAGATAATGTACAGTATATTAGTATAGCTGTATATTATACTGCATATTTTAAAATGTAAAATAATATACAATACAATAGTATAGCTAGTATATTATACTGTATATTTTAAAATGTAAAAACTTATACAGTACAATAGTATAGCTGTATATTATACATATTTAAAATGTAAAAACATACACATTACAATAGTATAGCTGTATATTATGCTGCATATTTTAAAATGTAAAATAATATACAGTATTATAATAAATAGTAGCTATATTATGCTGTAAATATATACCTCTTAAACATAAAATGCAATACATAGCTGTATATTATGCAATAGTATAAATATGTAAAATATTATACAGTATAATAGTATAGCTGTGGAGATATTATGCATATTTACTAAAATGTGATAATTTACAGAGTATAATAGTATAGCTTGTATATTATGCTGCATATTTTAAAATGTAAAACATACACAGTACAATAGTATAGCTGTATATTATGCTGCATATTTTTAAAATGTAAGGAAATAATATACAAGTAATGATATAGCTATATATTATGCTGCATATTTAAAATGTAAAATAATATACAGTACAATAGATATAGCTTGTATATTATGCTGCATATTTTAAAATGTAAAACATACAGTACAATAGTATAGCTGTATATTGCTATACATATTTTAAAATGTAAAAACATACCCAGTACAATAGTATAGCTGTATATTATGCTGTATATTTTAAGATGTAAGATACATATGCAGTACATTGAGTATAGCTATATATTATACTGCATGTTTAAAATGACATACAGTACAATAGTATAGCTGTATATTATCTTACATATTTAAAATGTAAAATAATATACAGTATAATAGTATAGCTGTATATTATGCTGCATATTTTAAATATAAAACATACAATGCAATAGTATAGCTGTATATTATGCTGCATGTTTTAAAATGTAAAACATACAATTACAATAGTATAGCTGTATATTATGCTGCATATTTTAAATATAAAATAATATACAGTATATTAGTATAGCTGTATATTATACTGGGCATTATTTTAAAATGTAAAAATATACAGTACAATAGTATAACTGTATATATTATACTGCATATTTAAAAATCATAAAACATATGAGTACAATAGTATAGCTGTATGTATACTTGCATATTTTTAAATGTAAAATAACATACAGTACATTAAATATAGCTGTATATTATGCTGCATATTTTAAAATGTAAATAACATACAGTATAATAATATGAAAACTGTATATATATGCTGCATATTTTAAAATGTAAAACATACAGTACAATAGTATGGCTTGTATATTATGCTGCATATTTTAAAATGTAAAATAATATACAGTATATTAGTATAGCTGTGATATTATGCATGTGTTAAAATGTAAAATATGTCTAATTATAGTATAGCTGTATATTATACATATTTTAAAATGTAAAATAATATACAGTACTGATGAGTATAGCTGTATATTATGCTGCATATTTAAAAATGTAAAATATACAATTACAGTATAGTATAGCTGTATATTATACTGCATATTTTAAAATGTAAAACATACAATTACAATAGTATAGCTGTATATTATGCTGCATATTTAAAAATGTAAAACATACAGTACAATAGTATAGCTGTATATTATACTGCATATTTTAAAATGTAAATAATATACAGTATATTAATATAACTATATATTATGCTACATATTTAAAATAGAAAAATATACAATACAATAGTGTAGCTGTATATTATACTGCATATTTTAAAATGTAGAAACATACAGTACAATAGTATAGCTGTATATTATACTGCATATATTTAAAATGTAAAACATACAGAGTACAATAGTATAGCTGTGTATATTATGCTGCATACACAAGTATAAAATAATATACAGTATAATAATCTCTTAGCTTGTATATTATGCTGCATATTTTTAAAGATGTAAAAACATACAGTACAATGAAATATGGCTGTATATTATGCTGCATATTTTAGGAAATGTAGAATATTATACAGTCTAATAATTATAACTGTATATTATGCTGCATATTTTAAAATAAAATAATTTACAGCATTATATGTATAATTGTATATTATGCTACTATTTTAAATGTCATAAAAACATACAGTACAATAACATAGTTATATATTATATACATATTTAAATACCAAAATAATATATAAATATAATAATATAACTATATATATAATACTGCATATTTTAAAATGTAAAATAATATACAATTACAATAGCTATAGCTGTATATTATGCTGCATATTTAAAAATGTAAAATATACAGTACAATAGTATAGCTGTATATTATGCTACATATTTTAAAATGTAAAACATACAGTACAATAGTATAGCTGTATATTATACTGCATATTTTAAAATGTAAAATAATATACAGTACAATAGTATAGCTGTATATTATACTACATATTTTAAAATGTAAATAATATACAGTATATTAGTATAGCTATATATTATGCTGCATATTTTAAAATAGAAAAATATACAATACAATAGTATAGCTGTATATTATGCTGCATGTAAAATACACAGTAGTAATAATAGTATAGCTAGATATTATACTGCATATTTTAAAATGTAAAATATACAGTACAATATTATAGCTGTATATTATGCTGCATATTTTTAAAATGTAAAACATACAGTACAATAGTATAGCTGTATATTATGCTGCATATTTTTAAAATGTAAAATATACAGTTTAATAGTATAGCTGTATATTATGCTGCATATTTTAAAATGTAAAATAATATACAGTATATTAAGTATAGCTTGTATATTATGCTATATATTTTAAAATGTAAAATATACAATTACAATAGTATAATATATATTATACTGCATATTTTAAAATCTAAAAATATACAGTACTAATAGTATAGCTGTATATTATGCTGCATGTAAAAATGTAACACAGAATACAATAGTATAGCTGTATATTATACTGCATATTTTAAAATGTAAAATATACAGTACAATAGTATAGCTGTATATTATACTTATATTTTAAAATGTAAAAACATACAGTACAATAGTATAGCTGTATATTATACTGCATATTACAAATGTAAATTACTAGTACAATAAAGTAGCTGTATATTAGAGATATACTGCATATTTTAAAATGTAAAAATATGTACATTTGTCATTATAGCTGTATATTATACTGCATATTTAAAATGTAAAAATATACAGTACAATAGTATAGCTGTATATTATACTGCATATTTTAAAATGTAAAATATACAATACAATAGTGAGAATAGCTGTATATTATGCTGCATATTTTAAAATGTAAAATATACAATTACAATAATTATAGCTGTATATTATGCTGCATATTACAAAATGTAAAATATACAATACAATAGTATAGCTGTATATTATGCTGTATATTTTAAAATGTAAAATATAGTACAATAGTATAGCTGTATATTATGTTGCATATTTTAAAATGTAAAATATACAGTATAATAGTATAGCTGTATATTATGCTGCATATTTTAAAATGTAAAATATACAGTATATTAGTATAGCTGTATATTATGCTGCATATTTTAAATGTAAAATTGTGCTATAGGCCCTATACTATGTGTGATGTGTTGCCTTTCATGTGTTTTTAAGTTTATTAAGTTATTGCATAGTTATTAGAGGTGCCCATCACCACAGATACCATTTTATTATTATCACAATAATTGTTATGTAGACAGGAAAAAGTGAATGAAGACATGAACAAATACATTTGTTGCACACAAGAACAGTTCTTTCATGTTTAATTAAGGAGTGAAGATAATTAACAGACATTATGGAACACTTTCAATAAAACAATTATTAAACAGATAATATGAAAACTTTATAAATGTAACAGTTATTAAACACATAATTAACTAACACAAATATTTACAATATTTTACTTTGAAACGTTGCTTTCATTTCCACCAACCTCTGCTCTTTTGTCATTGTTTCTGACAGAAGAAAAACTGTGCCTCAGTACTGACTATGCTTATTCTTAGCTGTGTGGAACTGCCCACATTTTTTCACGTGTGGCCTGCACAGTCTGTCTATTGGCCTCTTCTGTGCATCAGTGGCTGCAGCAGGTGCAGCAGGTACAGCGAGGTTGTGGGTTGTTGACCTGTGAATCTGCGACAGGAAGCATAACTGTAACACAGCCACAGGTTGTCCTTCTGGTGTCCTGCAGGTGAGGATCTGTGGCGCAGAACAGGACTGTACCTGGGTGTGCCGGGGTGCAGAAGGCCTGGAGTGGCTGAGGATGCTGCAGAGTGCTCGGGAGGAATGGGGGTGCACAATCAACTGCCGTTGCTCCCCAACTCCACTCAAGTATTCAGCAAGCTAATCGACATGCTGGAATCCTGGCACATTCTGGTCATCAACAGCCTGTAAATACAGTCAACAGAAACAGAAAAGAACAATGTAACATGTTCACAAATTACTGCAGTTCTTATGGATGCTGAGGGTTAAATAAAAACATTGAAATACAAGCAACTATTCCAAAATGACCACAGTGTCACTTACAATGGTTTCATCCTCATGAGGAGAGCCGGGTGACTGGATGGAGCTGCCAGGTGGTGGAGGTGCCAGTGTGAAGCTGTTGGATGGTGAAGCCACCAGGAGGACCTGCTAGCTACTGAAGGAGCAAGGGTGAAGCTGCCAGGTGCAGAAGACTGGATGTGGTAGCAGAAAAAGATGTGCCTCTGCACATCTTGTAGCATCAAGTATTAGTATTCACTTTAATCTGTTTGCACTAATTATATCATTCCACTACTGTACATTCAGCTGCACATTTTGCACTTTCTGTATATACTGTAAATATTATATATGTTACATTATATTGTATGTTAAGTACTCTGTAGGCTATATAGTAAACTATAGTAAACCCATAAACTATACTTGCATATATATATACTGTCATATGTATATTGTTATTATATGTATATTCTGTTCCATATTAGTTATCATATATTTATTACTGCTCTTTTGCACTTCTGGTTGATGCAGTCTGCATTTCATTACCTTGTACTGTGAAAGTGTGATGACAGTGAAGCTGAAACTAATCAGGCCATGGTTGCTACTGTAAACAACCTGCTAGTACTGTGTTGTGAAAGAAATTAACGGGTGGTTGTGCTTGTTACAAGAGGTACTTATATTTCCCACGAGGTACTCTTATATTAGTTTCCCAACTCTAAAGATGGAACACTCACTGACTCAAGAGGTACTGTTACTTCCCACGAGGTACTTTAATTTCCCCAAAACTTTGGGAGGG
>JAQQSB010001431.1:0-10189 GCA_029721515.1 Synanceia verrucosa
CCATAATTATGTACATATATAATAGGAGGGGCAATTTCCCCTATTTAGATGTTACAGTCAAGGCAAAGACCTAGCAAGTAGGCTAATTAGCGATTAGCTTTAGTCGCGATTAGCATACTAATAAACATGAATTTGGTTGTAAAATGTTGCTATAAGACAGGCAGTACATTACCATAAGACAGACAATGTTGCACTAAATATTTCGACCATTTATGACAAATATTCTATCACTTCACAGGCATAAACAGAAGGTAGAATACAGATAATGCTAGCTTGCTAAATAATGACAAGTTAACGTTACCTACTGTCTCCACGGGCACAATTCTCCTTCATGCAGAGACAATTTTATCTTTGCATTTATTTGACGCCAGCTATGTATTCTTATCTCAGTCAGCAGCCTTCAGAAATAATACTGTGACGTCCTGCTGGACGTTTAAAAAGGACAAGATCTTAGCAAGAACGCCGCTTTATTTTTAAGAACAGCGGTTACTGTTACGGCCGTAACCACGCCAACTTCGGCAGTACAACTCACAGCACCAACAGCCAGCTCAATAACAACTCTTTTCTTTTACACGGACCCTCCCCAGTCTCTCTCTCTACGCTCCGCCACCCACCTCCAGGTGCATTCAGGTACCAATCAAACAGTGGGAGACTACAGAACATTCCCACATACATTACCCAACAACACTAACAACAGAGATGCTACACTGCCCCCCCCTCACTGAATCCCTCGCCCCGAGGGGTTACACAAAAAGTCACTGAGGTAACCAGGGGGTCTTGTCAGTCTCTGGGGCCTCCCTGTAGTGGACATGACAGGCTGGGTCTGCAGTCCCACAGTACCTTGCTGGGACGGGTCCAGGGGTAAGAGAGAATGTGGGGAGTTAGAAGGGGAAACAGTCCGTGGATCTGGGGATGTAGCTGTACTGTTTGAGGGGTCCAGGGCGGTGAAATGGGCGTGCATCGCCTCTGTACGGGGCCAGCCTATCTCTGTGGAGGGCCACCCTTCTTCCCCGAGTTGGCAGCTGGACCCGGTACACCACCTCTCCCAGCCTCTCCAGCACTTCACACGGCCCCATCCAGTGGCAGTCCAGCTTAGGGCACCGCCCCTTCTTTCTCTTCGGACTGTACACCCAAACTAGGTCACCAGCCCCAAAGTCTCTCCCTTTTGCCCTCAAGTCGTAGTTCCGTTTCTGTCTTATCCCTGCTTTCTGAAGCTGGTCACGGGCAAAAGCATGGGCTGACTCCATCCTGTCTTGAAGCCGTCTGGCATATTCTGGTCCTGGCAGGACCATCTGTGCATCAGGAGGTCTCCCGAACGCCATTTCTGCTGGGGTCCGCAGTTCTCGTCCCAACATAAGCAGGGCAGGTGTGCATGACGTGGAGTCCTGTACAGCAGACCTGTAGGCCAACAAGACAAG
The DNA here is from genome assembly GCA_029721515.1 of Synanceia verrucosa. Lineage (NCBI taxonomy): Eukaryota > Metazoa > Chordata > Actinopteri > Perciformes > Synanceiidae > Synanceia > Synanceia verrucosa. The sequence continues at coordinate 1,419 of JAQQSB010001431.1, forward strand.
GGGAGGTGCGTGTCCCAGTCCCGCTGGTGTTCTGCAGTAAGGATGGCAAGTTGTTTTGCCAAGGTCCTGTTGAACCTCTCAACAAGTCCGTCACTCTGGGGGTGTAACGGTGTAGTCCGTGTTTTTTGCATTCCTAGGCGCTCACACATGGCAGAGAAAACAGCTGACTCAAGTTCCGCCCCTTGGTCGCTATGAATCACCTCAGCTGCCCCAAATCTAGAAAACATGCCCTCAACCAGCATATCAGCAACCGCCTCTGCCTCCTGGTCTGGTATGGCGACGCCTCGGGCCACTTAGTAAAATAGTCCATAGCGACCAGAACATAACGGTTCCCCCTGTCTGTGCGAGGGAACGGACCCATAATGTCTACTGCTACTCTCTCCATCGGGGCCCCTACTGCCATCTGCTGGAGCTGGGCATGAGACTGACCAGGGGGACCTTTGTATGCCGCACAGGTGTCGCATCGGGCGGCAAAGTCCTCAACATCTCTCCTAAGCTGACCCCAATAAAAGCTTTGTCTGAGCCTCACGGAGGGTCTTGAGACCCCAAAATGTCCCGCTCCTGTTGTTCCATGACAGGCCTTTAAGACGGTCTCTCTAAGAGCACTGGGGACCACTACCTGCCACTTATCCTCACCCGTAGCTGGCTCCTTCCAGGCTCTCTGAAGCACTCCATCCTTCACTGGAGTGCATCAAACTTTTCAAACAGTCCTTTAGTGGCAGGGGAGCACCCAGAGACCTCGTTCCATTGTGGTTTGCCCAGACTCCACCCACTGAAGCACTGGTTGGAGGTCAACGTCCTGCTCCTGTTGTGCTCTCCATTCAGCTGTGTTGATGACCTGTGCTGCTTTGCAGGCTGGCCACTCTTTGCCCTGCATGGGGTCCTGCTCCTCCTCTGTGCGGTTCGCCTCTCGGGCCTCCCTTTCTCACACAGTATCGACAGCCACCAGGAGCACAAGGGCGCCGGGACATGGCGTCAGCATTGCCATGGCGAAGCTCCAGCCCTGTACCCAACTTTGAAATCATATGGCGCTAGCTCTTCCAGCCAGCGGCAATCTGCCCCTCTGGCTCCCTAAAAGACATTAACCACTGGAGAGCAGCGTGGTCAGTTCGGACGGTGAAGGGCAGGCCACACAGGTAATACTTGAAATGGCTTACGGCTCTCACTATAGCTAAGAGTTCCTTACGTGTCACACAGTAGCGCTGCTCAGCCTTGTTGAAGGTTCTACTGAAGTAAGCCACCACCCTCTCCCCTCTCCCCTCGCCCCAACTGGCTTAACACACGCCCCATCCCGACATCGCTGGCATCCGTGTCCAAGATGAACGGCAGGTTGGGGTCCGTGGGGTGAGGATGGGAGATTCTGTCAAGGCTTTTTAAGACTGTTAAAAGCTTGCTCACAGTCTGGGGTCCAAGCAAAGTCACTATCCTTCTGCTGCAGGTGAAACAGGAGTGCGGCAATACAGGAGAAACCGCACACAAAACCGCCTGTAATAGGACGCAAGTCCAATGAAGCTCTTTAGTTCTTTCAGGTTGGAGGGTAGGCCAGTCTTTCACTGCCTGCACTTTCTCCTCCTCCAGCGTGCTGATGCCCTCTACCCGATCTTGTGCCCCAAGAACTCCAGCTCCTTCTCATGAAGCAACACTTGTCTGGGTGGAGCTTTAACCCTGCCGCCACTATCCGCTGTAAAGTCCTGCGCGCAGGGATGACAAAGCTGCCACAAAGGTGCTCCCGTGAACCAGGATGTCATCCAAATAGATCAGACATTCTTGTCGGGGATATCTGCCAGCACCTTTTCCATCAACCGCTCAAACGTGGCAGGGCATTGCACAGGTCAAGGAGAGGACCCGAAACTGCCACAACCCCCTGCCAGTGCAGAAAGCAGTTTTTGGTCTGGCCTCCGGGCTGAGGGGAACCTGCCAGTACCCACTGCGCAGGTCCAAGGAGGAGAACCAAGATGAGCCGGAGACCAAGTCAAGGCACTCATCGATGCGGGGCAGCGGGTATGAGTCCTTCTTAGTGACACTGTTCAGTGGTCGATAGTCGACACAAAATCTCATCTTCGGGCTCCTTTTTTTGTTCACCATCACAACCCCGGAGGCCCAGGGGCTGTCAGAGGGCTCAATGATACCCGCCTTGATCATCTCATCGATTGCACTGTCAGCAGCAGCCTGGTGTGCCAAGGAGACGGCGAGGGGCGTGTTTTAATGGGCCGTGCATCTCCCGTGTCGATGTCGTGCTGCACTAAGTGAGTCAGACCCACTTCATCCTCAGTCAGGCGAAAATATCCTTAAACTCCCATAATACCTGCCATAGCTCTTCTTGTTGCGCAGGATCCAATTTGTGGCAGCTACGTTCCCATACGTCCCTCACCACTGTCAGTCTATCATGGTCCCCACCCGCAGGCTGATGGTCCAGGGAAGGAGGAAGTGCATGCCCAGGGGTTTGGGGGATGGGTTGTTGTTGAGTAGTAGGTGCAGCCTGGGGAGGGGGATTCGAAGCCTGATCCTCCCTTGTCACTTTCCAACTTTGGTGTGGTCCAGATGCCTGAATGGGGTGTACCATTTCAACTGTGGGGCCCTCAGGAAAGGCTGATGTGTTCATCCCCAAGTCTAGCACACACTGTGAGACACGCAGGAAGTCCAGACCCAATATGCAGGGGTCCTGCACTGCTGCAACCCACATCATAAAGTCCACCGACCGTCCCCCCACCCATATGGTTACTACCCCTCTTCCCAGCATAGGCCAACTCACCGGTCACTGTCCGTAGTTTTACCTCAGTAGGTTCCAACCGTGTCCCCGCCGGCGCCATGTCAGGTCTCACTAGTGTCACGGTGGAGCCAGTGTCGATCAGGGCCGTGCATGGAGCCCCCGCAAGGGTGATCGGGATGTGACAGAAGTTCCCAGCATGCGTCCAACCCACCACCCTCGCAGACTCTGCGTTGTCATCTGCATCCGGGTGTGGCGGAGCCTTGCCCCCAGCTGTTCAGTTGGACTCCGTCCACTGGTGACAGGGTTGTATGGGACACAGACGAGGAGGCCTGTGTCGCCCCATCTACACCGGCCCGGCGGCGTTGCCCTGAACACCAGCTTGCTTGGGGCACCGCACACTGATGTGGCCAGGCTGGCCACACGCCCAGCACACAGGGGGCCCCCGACGAGGGCGAGCGTTGCTGCCTGTAGGCTGCAGCGACGCAGCCCTGATCAGTTCAGTCAATTCAGTAACCCATGATGGCTTCTCCTGTCCTGGCCCTTCCTGTGACACAGATCTCACAACAGGCCCGCCCCCAGATTGGTCACTCACTGTAGCAGCACCCACAGCCTCTCTCTCCATGGCCAGCTCCAATGCCTCCTGCAGACTACGGGGGTGAGCGAGCTGCGTTTGTATGCGTAGCTCCCTAGGGGATATGGCTCTAATGAACTGGTCTCTGGCGAGCTCATTCTGTACATCAGCGGGCATATGGGCATAAGCTTTCCTGGCTAGAGTCTCAATGTCATTAGCCAGCACACGGAGAGATTCACCTGGTTGTCTCTGTCTGCTTGTCAGTTCTGTGCGAAGGACACCAGGCTGTGTACACTGTCCAAACCTACACTGCAGAGCCCCAACCAAAGCCCCATAATCACTTCTTTCAGCAGGGCTAAGCAGCAGCAAGCATGCCAGAGCATCATCAGTGAGGCACAGGGCTAACTGTAGTGCTTTAGTGTCCACAGACCAGGCTGCAGCACGCGCCAACAGTTCAAATTGGGCATGGAAAGCCTCCCAGTCTGCTTTACCAGAGTATTTCGGTGTTTTCACAGCAGCTGGTCACACTGGGCGCCGCCATCTTTATTTACACCTGGATCCGCGCTTTCCCAATGCGCATTCCTGCCGGCGCGCCCCTCCGCGCCTAACGAGCCGAAACCGGCGCCAGCCGCTAGCTTCCTGGCCGTCCGTCTCAGGCGGGCCATATGATCCGCAGCACAGTCAAAATCACCCCCACGTCCCGGTGAATCAACGTACTCACTGTCCATAGCCTCCTCTTTGACCTTCGGGCGAGCGCCGGTCCCATTCTTATGAGCCGCCATAGCTACTGCAGGCTGTCCAACAGAGTTAGCCGTAACCAGGCTAGCCGCGGCTGCAGGCGGAAAACAGTGGCAGGCTCCTTTCACTTCTGACACCAATGTGACGTCCTGCTGGACGTTTAAAAAGGACAAGATCTTAGCAAGAACGCCGCTTTATTTTTTAAGAACAGCTGTTACTGTTACGGCCGTAACCACGCCAACTCGGCAGTACAACTCACAGCACCAACAGCCAGCTCAATAACAACTCTTTTCTTTTTACACCGGACCCTCCCCAGTCTCTCTCTACGCTCCGCCACCCACCTCCAGGTGCATTCAGGTACCAATCAAACTGTGGGAGACTACAGAACATTCCCACAGAACAGCGGTTACTGTTACGGCCGTAACCACGCCAACTCGGCAGTACAACTCACAGCACCAACAGCCAGCTCAATAACAACTCTTTTCTTTTTACACCGGACCCTCCCCAGTCTCTCTCTCTACGCTCCGCCACCCACCTCCAGGTGCATTCAGGTACCAATCAAACAGTGGGAGACTACAGAACATTCCCACATACATTACCCAACAACACTAACAACAGAGATGCTACAATACTTAGCTAACATAGGTCATCTTATCTCAATGAGAACTGTTAGCAAATGTGACTCGATAATATCATCGAACAGAAGGGTACATGTTGCCAACATCTCCTCAACCAACAACAATGAAACTATAAAAACCATGTTCAGCTGAAAAAAAACTTGTTAAAGATGTTGCCAACATGTGAATGTTAAGGTTACTTACCCGTCTGTGGCGCCACTCTGGAAAATTCCCTCTGCAAGCAGAGATTCAAGCTTTTTCTACAGTTTAACACGCTGTAGAGTTAAAATTTATACTGCATGTCTGGGTAAAAACTGACCTGCTTAGACTCTCTGTCTGTTGTTAACTGGACTGCTCACTGGACACTAGACTGATGTGTGTGTGTGTGTGTGTGTGTATATACATGCATTATGCATGAAAATACATTAATGTGTAATAATGCACTTATTGATTTTTGACAATACTTAGTTATTTTGCAGTTGCCCAGGTAACCGAATGTGCAAATGATAATAGAAGGTACAGTACAGATCAAAGCAGATTAGAATACAGATCAAAGCAGATTAGAACACAGATCAAAGCAGATTAGAACAGAACGGAACACAACTGAAGTGTTTAACAGAAGACACGCTGCTCATTTCACCTGAGAAAGTGAAGACAAAACTTTTGAGCCTGCTGATCCATCAGTTATCGGCATCAAGTAAGTACACAAATACATAAAGTAAAGCACTCATTAACCAACTATTATTATTATTACCAAAAACACATTTCACCAATGGTCTGTTAGCTGTCAATACAACACTGTTCTACAAAATTTCTCAAATTTTAAAGTACCTGCTCCAGTTCATATTGTATCATATATTATATTATTGGAGTATTAATGCTGATACATCAACATGTAAGCTGTATTTTGGGGCTGGAGCCTATCCCAGCTGTCTTAGGGCGGAAGGCAGGGTACACCTGGACAAGTCTCCAGTTCATCACAGGACACATAGAGACAGACAACCACTCACACTCACATTCACACCTACGGTCAATTTAAATTAGCCAATTAACCTAATCCCCATGCATATTTTTGGATGGTGGGAGGAAGTCAGAGTACCGGAGAGAACACAGTAAGGCCGGGGCCGAATCGAACCAGTACCTTCTTGCTGTGAGGTGACTGGATTTTTTATGGATTTTTTCTAAATTTAGGCGTTACTAGGGTTGGCTAGTGTCCTTTTTTTACAGCAGTATATCCTTAAACTGTCCCTCCAGAATGCAAGTTTGAAGCACAGTGTCTCAAGGAAAACAAATGGCTAGTTATCTCTAAGTTGACTCCGGTAACCAAGGTCAGAGGAGTCTGCCAGCGCTGGCCCCTTTGATAAGGCCAATGGCTGAGCGTCAGCAAAGACAACAGGCGCCACTGTTAGTTCAGAGCTTAGAATGAGCATGCCCTGACTGTAACGCTTACTCAAGAGTAATGTAAGGTAATATACTTGTACTTAACTGAGTGTTAGTTTATAAGGCTGAGCACCATAGGGGAAAGGTAGGAATATGTGGTGGACTCTGGCAGCTGTAATGCAGGTTGTCCACGACAAAGTTCATATTCCTCCTGATATATCAGAATCTTCAATAAATGTTACTTCAATCAATCAGCTTGGGAGGCTCCTGGGTGCATCCATTCTTTCCTCATTGACTATTCAATATTTTCCACGACACTCACCACTACACCACTGTGCTGTCCCCAAAATTGTGCATATGGTGTTTCAATATCAGATTCTGAAAATCATCTTCTTATTAATGTTTGTCTCAGGTACCATAACGTTCAGACAGAGTGAAACACCAGTCATTCCTCTGGAGTAACCATACGGAGACAGCTAACATGCCTGCCGACGGCATGGATCTGGATGCAGAACTTCTCAATGACGAGGAATACAGATTACTACTTGAAACCCTCTGCGAAATATTTGGTGCATCAACTTTGCCTCTTTCTGCTCCTATTGATGATTCTGTTCATCAACAACTTCTGGAGAATATGTGCGAAAAAATTACTCAGTGCAGCCCCATGGTACCAGCTCCGCCTGTCAATGACCAGCCAAGTCACCTGAAGAGTCCTGCAAGTGCTCATAACCCGGGACATGAGGTCACTGTCCACCATCAGCTGGATGAAGGTGTGAGCGGAGCACATGCACATGCTCCATATAGCTCTAAGCAGCCAAATACATCCATGTCTACTGAGACACTGAATGTTGGACTAGCTGCTCCCATCATGATCCAGGGACTGCAGGGCGTCATGCAGCCTGGTCCCCTGCCGCGTCAAGCAGGTGCTGTTAGCCAGGGACAGATCACATTTAAGGTAAGATATACAGTAAGTTTAGGTGAAGGATAGATATCATAAAAGCCTTGTCTCAATACTTGCATCAAAAAAGATGTCAGTCAGAGCCAAAAGGATTGGCAGAGTAATCAATTTGTATAGTAGCACTTACTGAATACAACAGTCAAGTTAATGCTCAAGCTAAACATGCCAGTATTCTTAACCCATTGACAAAATTCAGAATTCATCAAATGAGTCTTTCTAAATGAAGCCGGGACTTCAGAGGCCAGTAATACTATCCCAACAAGTAGCACTTCACTGCATTCAGAAATCAAGTCAGTGCTCATGTTTAGGTAATGTTGATGCCAAATTCATGACTGTAGCTAGTGGTGTGAAAATTATGGAAAAATGTTGTTGCATTTGTCCAGCATTATTTCTGTTGAAGAAGTCACAACAAAGACAACCCCAAAGAGAAGCACTTACCAACACAAGAATCATGTGTGTCTCCACTTGAGGTGATCTGGAGATTGATTACAATGTACAATTTGCAACATCATGTTCAACCACCCAACAAGTAGCACCTACTGTGACCAAAATTTAAGGCAATACTCAAGTTCGGTCTTTTTCAAAGACTTACAGTGACTCAGTCTTCTGTGCTCATACGTTTGTCCATAGTCCAAATGCTTCTTTCTGGTGTCCTCTGCACTGCGAACCAGCAGCTGTGCATGTGATGTTTCTTACACGGATGTGCTCATCTTAAATTCTCAATGCAGCCATGTCTACTCAACCCCACCCTCTTTTTGTTGAAGTTTTAACGGCCTCGACTATTGAAAGTAAACAGTGGCTTTCTGAACACCTTAAACATTTGCATGCCTTTAGCAGTTGTTGAGTGGCCACTTAAATTGGAATGACTTTTCTCAGTCCAACTCATTTGCTACATTGTGGCATGTACAGTAGTTGAGCTCCATCAGTAAGCCTTTTCAAGCCATACAAATATGTAATGATAGAAAGTGATTGTCTCAGCATTTGTCTAGCTAGTTTCCTGTTGAAGAATTCACAACCAAGACAACCCCAAAGAGAAGCACTTATGAACACAAGAATCATGTGTGTCTCCATTTGAGGTGATCTGAGAGGGATTCTTGTAAAATATGGCATTGAAGATATTCAGTTGCTATTGTCACAAAACTGCCCCAACAAGTAGCACTTACTGTATGCAACAGTCAAGTCAATGCTCAAGTTAGAGTAATTCATATGTCTTACAAAACATGCCAGTGTTCTTTTCCCACTGACAAAATGCAGAATTTGTCAGATAAGTCTTTCTAAATGAAGCTGGGACTTCAGAGGTCACCAACACTACTCCCCAACAAGTAGCACTTCCTGCATTCAGAACTCAAGTCAGTGCTCATGTTTAGGTAATGTTGATGTGAAATATATGCCTTTAGCTAGTGGTGTGAAAATTAGGGAAACCTGTTGTCTTTGCATTTGTCAAGCAATATGCCTGTTGAAGAACTCACAACCAAGACAACCCCAAAGAGAAGCACTTATGAACACAAGAATCATGTGTGTCTCCATTTGAGGTGATCTGAGAGGGATTCTTGTAAAATATGGCATTGAAGATATTCAGTTGCTGTTGTCAAGCAAAACTGCCCCAACAAGTAGCACTTACTGTATGCAACAGTCAAGTCAATGCTCAAGTTAGAGTAATTCGTTTGACTTACAAAACATGCCAGTATTCTTAACCCATTGACAAAATGCAGAATTGCTCAATTAACTATTTTTAATGAAGCTGGGACTTCAGAGGTCAGCAACTCTACCCCAACAAGTAGCACTTACTGCATTCAG
>JAQQSB010001433.1:0-45733 GCA_029721515.1 Synanceia verrucosa
CGGCTTCACTATCCCAGAGTCAGAGTCAGAGGAGGAAGAGGAGTAAGGGCCACTGCCTGACATGACTGAGGCACTACTCCACTTGTGCGGTATGTAAATTACAACATAACAGTTTCTTAATGGTTACCATAGCCCATGGTAAAAGCATTCAAGCAGGAAGTTGTTTTTTGAACAACTAAATAACATAAAAGTCAATAATATTCCTTCAAGAAAATGTATTGTAACTGTAATTGTGGAAAACATAAAACAAGTAACTTCACACTGACATAACAGTTGTAGCCTACTGCCTTCAGTATTAGCCTTACACAAAGTCCACTAGCTTAGTACTAACACACAATGGACAACGCCATAGACAGGCTAACGTAAATTAGCATCACGACCACACTCATTTTAACTTGTTAATCACATGGCTATATTCAACACAAACAGTGTAGCAGCACACATGACAGCCAACAATACTCACAGACAGACTGCATATTCTCACTAATTCTGTAGAACAATGAAACCTTTGAGAGTTTAGCTGCTGCTTGTCTTCTACAGTTCCTCCACACATCTTGCAAATAACTTTTTCTGCTCCACATCCAACTTTTTAAAGCCAAACCATGTCCAAATCACGGATGTCGCACTGTTTTTTTTTTTTTTTTTTTGCTTTCAGCCATTTTCACCCTGAGACAGGTACAATGACGTCTTTGACTGTAGGACGGTACTGTGCAAAGGTCGCGATGGGAACTGACATACCAATGCAGAAGAGGAAAGCACGGCTTGTTTGGATGCAGTATCAGCCAGTGCATTCCATTATGAAACAGGATCATTTCCACCAGTGTGAGCAGCACACTTTACAATAACAAGCCTTGACGGAAGCAAAAAACATCTAACAGGTCATCCACCAAAGTGTGATGTTGAAGAGGCCTTCCAGAGGACGACATAAAACCACAGCGTTTCCATAATTGGCCAAAATGCATATCGTGAATCTGTATAAATTGTAGTAACTTTACCATTAGTCCATGCACATCAGATCATTAGTAATAATAAATATAACACCATGAACCAAATATATCAGAAGATGTTTCACTTCACCAAGCAACACACCCTAATCAATCACCTTTTTTAAATCCTCATCACCATCTACACACTGTATGAAAAGATACACCATATCTAATGAGGGGACAGATTACAAGCAATATTGTTTATTAAGTTTCACAAGGTTTGGTATTAAGTAAATATTAATCAAATGAGGCCCTTAATAGTTATCCATGTGATATGAGTAGATTCAAATAGACAACGGTACAGAATTAATAATAACCTAAACAAAAATATTGAGTTGATTTTTAAAAGATGAACTCCCTAATGTATAAATAATATCAATAAAAATGAATTTAATTCTACGTATCAATGATACATAGTTGTGTAATAATCATCTAATTTAAATTTTATCAATGCACTGAATTTAATCTTAATATTCTTCCTTTTAATGAATAACCAGCCTGTGGCCCAGAAAGTACAGAACTTAATAAATATTGAAATAAGAATTTGATTAACTATTCGTTTTGTGCTTTAGACACATTGTTGCACATCCGTGTACACTGCAACCACAGTCAGAAGAAAGCATCAACACTGAACTGTCTTAAAATAGAGCTGAAGTCAAGAAACGTTACAGCCACCTCACCGATGGTGGAACTGTAAAAGAGCAAAAACGACAATGAACTCCATAAACTGCCATGTTCAAAACAGAAGCATTAAAACACAAAGTAATATCTGCATTTACAAAGGTCAATCAGCTAGCTTAACAAACTAACTGCAAATAATATAGGGCAGGGGCATGATGGGAATTGCGGGCATAATTTAAAAAAAAACAAAACACTTCAATTAAAATCTGCCTGTTTATATTAATTTCAATCAACTCAATGTTCTCTCTATTTGTGATTTTATAAATATAATGCTTATGTTTTATTTTTTATTATTAACTACAATGGGTGCATTTTATTTGAAATTTAATTAAATAGTTGTCTCAAAATCAAAAACACAATCATATTGAATGTATTTTACCTAATACATTAATTCAAATCTACATGAGCACAGAATCATTTCTTACAGTGAAGTGACCCTGCGACCATGATGCCCTCCACCTAGCTGACTACACCGTAAAAAATAAAAAGTTGGGCTAACTCACAATTTTAAGGCAACAAACTTCAGTAAACGTTTAAGTTAGACAAACAAACATAAACTTGTAAGTTGTGTTCAACTTTTTAGTTAGTTGGCCTAACTTATACTTGTATGTTGTATACATTTTCTTAACTCAACTCCAAGTTGGTCTAACTTGTAATTTTATATTGTATTAACTTTCAATTCTCAGTCTACACAACTCTTAACCCAGGTAAGAAGCATGTATAAACATTAATTTATATTTTCACAGTTTACCCTGATGATCCTTTAATTTTAAGTCAATGCAAAGTCGGAAAGTACCACACATCAACAGTGGCCAGGATCAACGCCGTCCAACATGTGTATCACAACTGGGGTGCAAGACAAAAGACAAATGCCAGAAGCTCTACGTCATGAACAATATAGAAGTGGAAAATCTTTACTAACTGGAGAGGGACCCACGAGCATTGGTACAGGCCCGGCCCAGCTAAGATCATGGCACAAATTAAGAGGCAGCGAGACACTATTTTTCTGATCAAATAATGAACTAGCTGTACTGTAAATACAGAGGAGGTCTCTGCTGCACCATAGCTGCCAGTAGTGCACTGTGATTTACGGGAAATCTGTTACAGTCATATATTCACATCAAACTGACTGTACATTTGGGATCAGTATTGTGTTGGTCCACTGTGGATCAGTGTTGGAGCCTGTTCAGACCAGAAGGGGGCAGTAGTGCAGCGTTTGTAACTGTAAACACTGTTAAACAGCTTTTGACAAACTCACTCCAAAACACTGCGTGATTACAGTGCAGTTGTGTTTATTTCTGCCTTATCAAACACATTCATTGATCTGATCAGTTCAGTCAAACAAGACAGGATAAAGTGTGCTTAGAATTAGCAGAACAAATACTCAACTTTTAAATGATGTATATCCTAGCATATTGTATTATCAGTAGTTTTTCACCAGCCCAGAAAAGCAGCCCCTATTTAGTCCAGAAAGTCACCAGCAGGCTACAGTCCATTTAAGTAATAAATACTACAGTTACACAAATGTTGTTATTTACTTTACACAACTGGAGACAGTCACTGATTTGTGACATATGCTGGAATAATCTGATGTTTTCTGTTTGACATAGAAAATTGTGGGAGGAGAGCCACCCCACCCCACCTCTCCCAGCCTCTAAGGAAGCACTGGAGAGCTCCGGCCTGACAGGAAAGAAGCTGGAGACTTGCGTGGCTTAGGGCATCTCAAGGAGGTAAACTTTGAGTAGCACAAAACGCTACCCACTGATCTCCAGGAGATGAACCCAAGTAGCAACAAAGGCTACCCACTGATCTCCGGCAAGCAGGTGTCGAGCTCCTCGTACTCCTCAGTGCAATGAGGACCAGGAGGCGACTAACCTTTGCAAACTGCCTCCTTTCATAACCTCGGTTCAGGAGGATTGTGATGTCACTAGTGACGTCAATGTGCACAAGCCCCGCCCATTCGCATCGTTTCTTATGCGCCTGATTGAACAGCAGGGATTGGTCTGATGGAAAGGTGCCGCACCAATCAGAGGAGCGGACTGCTGGAGAGGGCGTGGCCAGGAGTCCTAGTGGCCACCAATCAGGGCAGAGAGGGAGGTGGATCATACAGGGCCAGAGACAGTGCAGGCAGCTTGGCAGAGAGGGAGAGAGATTGTGTGAAACACAATATAAACACTTTTCACATCTATCAAACTCCGTGTATACACAGGTTCACCAATTTCCCTCGATAAATCACTGCGTGAGTGGAGAAAAGGTGGACATGGCGCCTCAAATCCCTCCCTCTAAACCCAAACACAACCACATATGATCAATGCAAATTAGCACGTGAATATAAAGTAGCCAATGCTCTCTGGGATCAGTGGAGTGACATCAGCGGACGCAGAGATCAATATGCTTGTTTGCCAGAAAAAAAGTCCTCTGAGGCAGGTCTTTGCTCCAAGTCTGCATGATTACTGCTACAGTTCCCTCAGCATAAAGTAATATACTTCATTTTTATCACCTATGCTTGAGTATAAGTATAGCAAGTATACTACGGACCATGGACCATGATCTTGTAGTGTACTAGGAAGTATGCCAATTTAATACTAATTCAGACTAACTTGTAACATTTTAAATACATAAAAGTATGCTTTAAATATACTTTGTGGTGTTATTTTAAATTCCCAGTACACTTTGAAGATGTACCGCAAGCAAACCCTTCTATATTATCTGTGTGTTTTTTTACATGTATAGGAACAGTAAGTAAGAGATCATCCAGCAGCCCATCCTGCTCCATTACGCACAGGTGGACTCTGAGCCATATTTATATAGCTGCAGCACACAGATGTGTTGTTGATCAAATAAATTATGATCATTTGGTTTGATGGTGTGCTGTGTTTAGTGGCGAGGATCATTACAGTTTGAAGCAGCAAAGACCAAATGTGGAAAATGAATCCAGTTTAAATTAATACGGGTCGTTCTCGTGGTGGACACACTGACTTTCCTGACCCTTTTTATTTCTGTTTTAACGTTCATTAAACCTTATTTTATCATATTTATTGATTGATATTTAACAAAAAAATACAGCAATTGATTTATAGTTTTTTTTTGTCTAGGCGCATTGAACTGTGAGTGAAGCGTCATTTTCATGTAGAGAGCCAGCTTTCAGCCCAGAAATAAAACCATCCCTTGTGTACATAAATATGTGTAGATGTCTGTACGGCACGGCGTTGTGAGGCACACATATTTTTAAATGTATTTGCTTTAATAATTATTGTATTCATGTTGCCAATGACTCGGAAGAAGGTCGGGTTGGGTCGGGTCTTTTCGAGGTCGTTACCACGCATTAACGGTCATCGCCACGTTCTCGCTTTTTTTTACCCACAATCCCTCTGTGTTTACAGTTTTTTCTGATAGCTTAGATGCAATTTTTGAAACTTTTGGCTTTTTTTGCAAAACTCTACACACAAATCACAAAACCTTTCACCCAAATAGCAAAACACATTAGATTACTTGCAAAAGCTCGTTTTTGCACTAATTGCATAAACACTTTTTGCTAAACTGTTCACACTCTTTCAAAAACAGTATTTTTGTATCCGATGGTGCACACAAGCCATAATATCAGTAAGCACACAAAGCAGCCACTGCACACTGGCAGTAACAATGAAAACTCATTTGGCTTTTGCTTATCCTGTGTGCAGGGCATATCGGTTTTCAGTACCTTATACAGTAACACACAGGGGTCAAAGTGTATGGATATTTATTTACACACATCAAAATACGTAAACATAAAGTGTGTTTTTCAAGTCAAGGCACAAAAAAAAACATATAATGGAGAATATCACTGAGGGAAAAAAAAATCAGTCTTGTCTTCTTACGGGTCTGGCCACAAAATTTCATCAACATCACATGCAAAGTCTTCCATTGCTAGGCAGCGGGATAATAATATCTCCTCGAGTGTCGTATCCAGGCCTGACATGATACCTGGTCAATGTCTCCGCATGCCTCCTCCATTGCCTCTAGAAGGGCTATGCGCTGATGGGGGCGACGGTCATAGACCTTCCAGCGCCAAGAAGAGAAGAACTCTTCAATTGGATTCAGGAATGGAGAGTAAGGGGGGAGGTAGACCGCAATGAAGAGCGGGTGATCGATAAACCAGTTGCGGACCAGAACAGCGTGGTGGAAACTAACATTGTCCCATATGACGACATACCTGGTCTGCTCTGGTCTCTGAATGAGAGTGAATATTTCATGCAGGGTGTCCAGGAATGTAAGAATGTGTGCAGTGTTGTATGGGCCCAGATTTGCATGATGGTGAACAACACCGTTTTTGGCTGATGGCTGCAACACATGGTTTCCACACGCTGTCCTGGGACATTGATTATGGCATGTTGTCCAATAATGTTCCTTCCCGTCTTCTTGTTTTGCTGAGGTTAAAGCCTGCCTCATCCACAAAAATCAGCTCATGACCCATGGCATCTGCCTCTAGCTCCATCACTCTCTGGAAAAGACAAAACAAATGCATCACAGCAGGCCCATGCACAGCACACAGTATGCACTTCCAGATTCAGTACCAATGATAAGCTTACCTGCACAAATTCATACCGCAGTTGTTTTACACGTTCACTGTTTCTTTGAAATGGGACCCTATAGATCTGCTTCATCTTTATTTGGTTGCGTGCCAGTAAGCGAGATAATGCAGAGATGCTCACATTATTTATGTCCTCGAATGTTGTGTCATCCTCTAGTATGTGCTGCTGTATTTCTCGTAGCCTTATTGAGTTGTTTGCCAACACCATATTCACTATGTAGGTCTCTTGTTCAGCCGTGAATAGTCTTCCTCTGCCCCCAGCTACAGGTCGTCTAACAATTCTATAAAGTAACAATTTCAGTATTTTTACAGTAAATGTACAGTATTGTTTCTCAAAAGAATATGACACTACTGTATTACAGTATACATAATGTAAAACTTAGTATGAAGAAGATACTGTACTAACCGATTCTCATTTCGAAATGTTCTTATGATGCCTGCTACAGTGTAGCTGGCTCAGGTTGGGTTGAACCCGTTGGCCAGCTTCCTTAGGCTCATGCCATGGTTGATGACATGGTCCACTATTGTAGCTCTGATGACATCAGTGATTCTATTTCTTACTCGCATCTCTTCCCCTTCCTCTCCTCGTTCTCCTTGTGCTTCTGCACCTCCTCGTCCCTCTTCCCTATGAGAGGATTAGAGGTAGAAAATGGATGGATGGAATGTGATAGACTAAAATAAACTTGTTTTCCAAAAGAAATGTGCACCCATTGTTTCATGCACAACAGTTTACACCATCAAACCACCATGGAGGGTAATAGAAAATAGAACGTAAACTATGTCCGCTGTGAGGATGCACGCAGTTGGTGACGTGATTGGCGCACTCAAACCATTTAGCCCCCATGAGATGCACAAAATATGAGAAAGATTGAGTATTTTTCTCACTTGTCTGCCAAAAGACTGTGGAGCCAAACAAGATCACATCACTCCTGCTCTTAGATATCTGCAATTGTTTCGAGTTGGTTTCAGAATACATATACATACATGTATATACACACACACTACTCATAATATTCAACTTTTGGGTGAAATTTCTGGAAAATGTAAAAAGTTCATGCTACAGTGATATAATATCATGATAGTAGGACATTTAAGTAAAAGCTTGCAATGGTAATTTCTTTATCTTAAATAATTTATTGGAACAAAAAACTAACAACAGTGGTGGGTCTACCACAACAAAAAAATGTCAATAACTTGTCATGTGTCCTTGAGCATCAATTACCCTCAGGTCATTGATGTTCTAGTGTGCAGGGTTACGACCCTCAACACGCTGAATCAGCTGATCCCATAGGTTTTCTATGGGCTTCAGGTGTGGAGAAAGAGCAGGCCACTCCATTTGAGGTACCCCAGCCTCCAGCAGCCGTTCCCTGATGATGAGACCTCAATGAGCTGGAACACTGTCATCCATGACGATGAAATCAGGTCTGTGCCACGATGGGAGGCAGCTGTATTTAAGTGATTCATGAATAGTGTAAGGTTATATAATAATTAATTTAAGCTCATATTCTGGCCTCATTATATTGAATTTGTCCTCACTTTTTTACATATGAAAATTAATAAACCAACACCAAATTATTTAGGGGGGCTTAAGAATATTCAGGAGGGCTTTAGCCCCCCTAAAATAGGCTGTTGACGCCACTGCTTGCGGTAAAGATGAAGGAAACATGAGCTCAGACCATCAGTGCTGCTCCTCTTCAGGATGTAATGACAGCAGAGACCTGTCAATCACACAGTAGCCACGCCCCCAAAGCAGCTCCTGATTTATGTGTTTTTTTCACCATATATTTGACCATCAGTCAGTAAATGGACATCCTGTGGTATTATAACATTATTTGAACTAACCATTCAGATCATAATCTCATGTTTACAATGTTTACAGAGGTAACACACCAGGGGGGTATTCCATCAAAATCGCTAATCATAGCAGCGCTTAAGTGATTAAACCTCATTTGAAGTAGCGTCAACTTTAACATGAGGCTGAAGCCGTTCTATTAACGCGTTTAAGCTGCTCCTCAGTGGAGTTAACTTCAGTGAAGTTTATGCAGTCTTCTATTAGACGCATGCGTGGCGTACATAAGAAGCCCAGACCATGTGATTGTTGAAAACGTGATCATGTCAAAGAATCGGGCTGATTCTTTCAATAGTGCAGAGCAAAACATGTTTTTGAAACTCTACAAGAGGTATAAACCAATAATAACCAAGAAATACTTCACTAATTAACAAGACAAGATACATGGCCTGGCAGGAAATAGCCGACCGCTAAAATGTGTTAAGTTTTATCACAATGCTGAATGTCAGTTTTGTTTTTCAAAGTAAGGTTATGGGTTCCATGGTGTTTACATGACCTGTCAGTAGTAGAGAGGAAACACTACAGTCTGTCATGTAGGAGACCCTTGATTGATTCCCAATCAGTGCAAATGAAGGTGTAAAATATTTTCATACTTATAGAGCAGTCTCGTCAGTTCTAATTTCTATTTAATGTGTAAAAATACTCACACTTGAACTAATGACAAACTGTGATATCTTTGAACAGGAGCGGTGCTAATAATAAAGGACTGATTTGCAGGTTTAGAAAAAGCATTAAAACATTTTGCAGAGTGGTTAAGTGTTAATGTTAGGCCTAGCTGAAGTTCTATACTGATATGAATAATAGTAAATAGGTTAAATATAGGATTAGCAGTGTGGCGTTCATTCACATTTGTGTAATATGTGACAAATATAAGTTAGTGAAACTATAACAAACCTTGAGGGAAATTTTTCAAAATGGAGGGGGGCGCAAGAGAGTTTTGCAATCTCAGATCTCACCATTAATTGTTGCTAAAATGCATTTGTAAATTTGATAATACATACTGAACCTGAAGTGACCAACAGAAGCACAAAGATACACAGAACACAGGAATAAAACAGATGTAACTGTACATAACCAAAAGTAAATACACAAACCATAAGGTGCAGGGGAGCCAGTCATAAAGGTGTTCTGTCCTCCCCTATGGCAGCCAAACAAAGACATTTTACTATTTATACTCTATTTACACAATATGCCTGTTGTATTTGGAATAATGACAAATTTATTGTAGAAAAAAAACATTACTCAGTTTTCAGTTGATTTATCTTTGTCATGTTTTTTCCTGTACTTCAAGGAAGATCAAAGTTGTGCTGTTCTAAAGTTGGTACCTTCTTGCTGTGAGACGACAGTCTAACCACTGCACCACCGTGCCGCCCTCAGCAAATATCAGTCAAATAAAAACACTTTAACAATGATGTTTTTCTGCTTTTGCAAACAAACTCCTGAAATGTAGTGTTGACATAGATATATTGAGTCATAAGCCCCTCTCACACTTGCACTGTGACTCAGTGATTCTGTGACTATATAATATTATTATAATATTTAACAGTTAACCCAGGTAAGAAGCATGTATAAACATTAATTTATATTTTCACAGTTTACCCTGGTGGTCCTTTAATTTTAAGTCAATGTAAAGTCGGGGTGTACCACACATCAACAGCGGCCAGGATCAACGCCCGTCAACATGTGTATCACAACTAGTGCAAGACAAAGACAAATGCCAGAAGCTCTGCGTCATGAACAATATAGAAGTGGAAAATCTTTACTAACTGGAGGGACCCACGAGCATTGGTACAGGCCGGCGCTAAGATCATGGCACAAATTAAGGGCAGCGAGACACTATTTTTCTGATCAAATAATGAACTAGCTGTACTGTCAATACAGAAGGAGGTCTCTGCTGCACCATAGCTGCCAGTAGTGCACTGTGATTTTACGGGAAATCTGTTACAGTCATATATTCACATCAAACTGACTGTACATTTGGGATCAGTATTGTGTTGGTCCACTGTGGATCAGTGTTGGAGCCTGTTCAGACCAGTAGGGGGCAGTAGTGCAGCGTTTGTAACTGTAAACACTGTTAAACAGCTTTTGGCAAACTCACTCCAAAACACACACGTGATTACAGTGCAGTTGTGTTTATTTCCTGCACCTTATCAAACACATTCATTGATCTGATCAGTTCAGTCAAACAAGACAGGATAAAGTGTGCTTAGAATTAGCAGAACAAATACTCAACTTTTAAATGATGTATATCCTAGCATATTGTATTATCAGTAGTTTTCACCAGCCCAGAAAAGCAGCCCTATTTAGTCCAGAAAGTCACCAGCAGGCTACAGTCCATTTAAGTAATAAATACTACAGTTACACAAATGTTGTTATTGACTTTACACAACTGGAGACAGTCACTGAGCTGTGACATAGCTGGAATAATCTGATGTTTTCTGTTTGACATAGAAAATTGTGGGAGGAGAGCCCGCCCACCCCACCTCTCCCAGCCTCTAAGGAAGCACTGGAGAGCTCCGGCCTGACAGGAAAGAAGCTGGAGACTTGCGTGGCTTAGGGCATCTCAAGGAGGTAAACTCGAGTAGCACAAAAAGCTACCCACTGACCTCCAGGAGATGAACCCAAGTAGCAACAAAGGCTACCCACTGATCTCCAGCAAGCAGGTGTCGGAGCTCCCCGGTACTCCTCAGTGCAATGAGGACCAGGAGCGACTAACCTCTGCAAACTGCCTCCTTTCATAACCTCGGTTCAGGAGGATTGTGACGTCACTAGTGACGTCATTGTGCATAAGCCCCGCCCATTCACTAGTGACGTCATTGTGCATAAGCCCCGCCCATTCGCATCGTTCCTCGTGCGCCTGATTGAACAGCAGGGATTGGTCTGATGGAAAAGGTGCCGCACCAATCAGAGGAGAGGACTGCTGGAGAGGGCGTGGCCAGGAGTCCTAGTGGCCACCAATCAGGGCAGAGGGGAGGTGGAGCATACAGGGCCAGAGGCAGTGCAGGCAGCTTGGCAGAGAGAGGGAGAGATTGTGTGAAACACAATATAAACACTTTTCACATCTATCAAACTCCGTGTATACACAGGTTCACCAGTTTCCCTCCATAAATCACACGTGAGTGGAGAAAAGGTGGACATGAGCGCGCCTCAAATCCCTCCCTCTAAACCCAAACACAACCACATATGATCAATGCAAATTAGCACGTGAATATAAAGTAGCCACGTGCTCTCTGGGATCAGTGGAGTGACATCAGCGGACTTGAGAGATCAATATGCTTGTTGGCGAGAAAAAAAGTCCTCTTAGGCAGGTCTTTGCTCCAAGTCTGCATGATTACTGCTACAGTTCCCTCAGCATAAAGTAATATACTTCATTTTTATCACCTATGCTTGAGTATAAGTATAGCAAGTATACTACGGACCATGGACCATGATCTTGTAGTGTACTAGGAAGTATGCCAATTTAATACTAATTCAGACTAAATTGTAACATTTTAAATTCATAAAAGTATGCTTTAAATATACTTTGTGGTGTTATTTTAAATTCCCCAAAGCACACTTTGAAGATGTACTGCAAGCAAACCCTTCTATATTATCTGTGTGTGTGGTTTTTTACATGTATAGGAACAGTAAGTAAGAGATCATCCAGCAGCCCATCCTGCTCCATTACGCACAGGTGGACTCTGAGCCATATTTATATAGCTGCAGCACACAGATGTGTTGTTGATCAAATAAATTATGATCATTTGGTTTGATGGTGTGCTGTGTTTAGTGAGTGAGGATCATTACAGTTTGAAGCAGCAAAGACCAAATGTGGAAAATGAATCCAGTTTAAATTAATACGGGTCGTTTCTCGTGGTGGACACGTGATGTTCATTAAACCTTATTTTATCATATTTATTGATTGATATTTAACAAAAAAAATACAGAAATTGATTTATAGTTTTCTTTTTTTTATCTAGACGCATTGAACTGTGAGTGAAGCGTCATTTTCATGTAGAGAGCCAGCTTTCAGCCCAGAAATAAAACCATCCCTTGTGTACATAAATATGTGTAGATGTCTGTACGGCACGGCGTTGTGAGGCAGATATTTTTAAATGTATTTGCTTTCATAATTATTGTATTCATATTGCCAATGACTCGAAAGAAGGTCGGGTTGGGTCGGGTCTTTTGGTCGTTACCACGCAACGGTGATACGTCATGTTCGCGCTTTTTACCCACAATCCCTCTGTGTTTTATTCATTCCATCTGACACTCGACACTCGTAAGTATGTCCAGCAAACTAGTGACTGTTAATATGTAATAAGATAAAGATAATTATCCATCATGTCTTTCATTTGGGTCCAGTCTCGATAGCATTTCATCCCTGGACATTCCACTGCGTTAGTGTGTCATATTCACTTTTATTCACATACCCGCAATTAGCTACATTGAGCTAGCTAAGTCTAGCGCTGCCCGGTAATTTTACATACCTCCCGCCACAGACAGCTAGCAAAATCATTTCACACTCATGTACGGTCCCGAGAGCAGTAAGGACAGTCACAACCAAAGTTATTATAGTGTAACTACGGCACATAGAAATACATTGCATGGTGCTGAATAATTTAGCTAGCTAGCTGGAACAGTCAATGAGCCCAAAACGATGAATTCATAACTAATCAAGACAATAACATGTTAATTCTTCTTATTTTAGACTTTTAGCAATCAGGAAATCAGACTTTTTCATTAATTATTCTAATGTTGTTGTTGTTGTTGTTGTGTTTGTGGTGGTTGTTGTTGTTGTTTTTGTCATTGTCGTTGTTGTTTTTGCATTACAGCTTTATTGCATCACTCATACCACTGCACACACACACACACACACACACATATACACACTCTCATATAAAACCAACGGCTCTTTTAAGAGCCACTCCATCTTTTTCTCTCTTGTTTGTCTATAGATCTGTCTCTCACTCCCCCCACCCACAACCCACACACCTCACCTCTCTCCCTTCAGTTTGTGTACAGTTGTTGTATATTGTTTGTATATTGGTGTTGTGTATTGTTTGTATATTGTGTATTGTTGTTGTGTATTGTTTGTATATTGTGTGTTGTTGTTGTTGTGTATTGTTTGTATATTGTCACTGTATTGTTGTTGTGTATTGTTTGTATATTGTGTATTGTTGTTGTGTATCGTTTGTATATTGTGTATTGTTGTTGTTGTGTATTGTTTGTATATTGTCACTGTATTGTATGTTTTTGTCATGTCTCAAGACTCTAACTTAAGGGTCTTTGAGGATCCCCATGAGGCCAGGATGCACATGGCGGCACTAATTAGTGGAGTTCTTCTCAATGAGTCCAAGGTGAGACGTTTCAAGACAAGCAAGTACAAATATAAGTGTTAAATAAGTTTGTTATATAATAATAATAATTATTATTATTATTATTATTGCTGTTTGATCATTTTATCAAGTCAAGTCAACTTTATTTGTAACGCCCAATATCACAAATTATGAATTGGCCCCATTGGGCTTTACAATCTGTACAGGATATGACACCCTCTGTCCTTTACAAATGACCCTCGCATCGACTAAGGAAAAACTCCCCCAAAAAAAACTTTTAACAGGGAAAAAGAAACGGAAGAAACCTCAGGAAGAGCAACAGAGGAGGGATCCTTCTTCCAGGATGGACAGACGTGCAATAGATGCCATGTGTACAGAATAACAACAATGAAAACACATTAACACTACATATAACAACAATGAAAACACACCAACTCAATATAACAACAGCTAATATACAGTGTAGATATAGAATTGTATGAGAGTGTCCAAGGGGACGAAGAGCATCATCCAGCTATCAGCAAAGGATGAGAAGCATGTCTCCCTCTCCACCACACCAACCAGAAGAAGCCTGGGTGGCACGTCCTCCTCTCCACCACGCCAACCAGAAGAAGCCTCTGCAAGATGACTTCATCACCACCACTTCACTCAGCACCAGAAGATGAAGCCTGACTGGTCTGCACAACCACTACTCCACCAGGTAGACTGGATCCATGGATACCTGTGAGATGAGAACGCACAGGGACTACGAGGCACAAAACTAATCTGCAGCATGTGTTAAAGGGAGGAAGAGTAAACACATCCTCTTCTCCACTACTCTAACAGATACAACCTGCGCAGCATCGCCTCTTCTCCATCTCACCACCATCATGACAGATGAAGCCTGGATGACACCACCTCCTTCTCACCAAGTAGCCTCAGCTCACGGACACCTGGGAGCTGAGAGCACAGGGACTCCGGGGAAGAAGATGAGTTAGTGAAATGACTTAATGGAGGCATCGAAATGAAGAAGAAGAGAAGCTCAGTGTGTCAGAGGAAGTCCCCCGGCAGTCTAGACCTATAGCTGTTAGAACGTGGCACGAAATGACTGAACCCAAATGCACGACTCGTCACGACAGAAATAAGTTAAAAGTATTTTAATACAAAAAATGTTCACAAACAAGATTTAACAAAACAACTCAGGCACTGATGCTAAAGCGAGATGAAACTAAAACTCAGATTGAAAACACACTAGGCAGATCATGAAACAAACTTAGGATACTAGGAAAAATGCTAAACTAAAGGCGCTCACACAATGAGGAAAACAATAACTTAAAGAAAAGGACAAAACATAAAACGCTCACTAACAGTGAGGGAAAAAGGCTCTAAACTGGTTGACAACACAGATGCTACAAAACAGACAAAACACTAAGACTGGACTGGGTGATTACACTGATGCTAGAGACAGACAAAACACTAGTACTAAACTGGACAAATCTCGACACAATGACAGAAACTGATACGACACAACCTGACGGCGAAACGCTTGACTTAATGGCTGGTAGCTTGGAGAATTCACAAGACGTACTGGCACATGACTGGGGGAGACGCAGACATAAATACACGAGGTAATGGGTAACAGCTGGAAACAATCAGGGCGGGGCAGACAATCAACAGACGCAGGAAACACAGGGGCAGGAAACGAGAAGCTGAAACACAAAGGAAGACAATTAATACAAAATAAAACAGGAAATAACAGGACAATATGACAAAACTGAACCAAAAACTTAACTTGACATGACCAACATAACAATAGCAGCATAACTAAGGACTGATCCAAGGCAGCCTGAGTCAACCTTGGATCAGTCCTAACTATAAGCACTATCAAAAAGGAAAGTCTTAAGCCTACTCTTGAATAAGGGGATGGTGTCTGCCTCCCAGACTGAAAGAGGGAGTTGGTTCCACAGAAGAGGAGCTTGATAACTGAAAGCTCTAGCTCCTATTCTACTTTTATAAACCCTAGGAACCTCTAATAGTCCTGCATTCTGAGAGCGCAGAGTTCTAGCAGGGTTATAAGGCACTATTAGCTCTTTAAGATAAGATGGTGCCAGCCCCGGTGGAGCTGTCAATCTGAACCACTCCTCCTGCCGTAGTTGCAACAACATGCAGTCTTGATTTTATAAAGCATCAGTCATCTACAGAACAAATATGGTTTCTTACTGAGGCTTCAGGGGAAGTGTTACTGGACTGAGTGGTGGAGGAAGACCACTTTTAACACACTCAAAAAGAAATATGCCAAAATATTGTACTCTGATACATATTTTTGGTACAGTTGTTTCTGCTTTCTAAAAGTGTGACTGACTTCCTGTGGAGCTCTCTGCATGTCCCTGAATCAGGTGTGTGTTAAACCTGCCACTGTGGGGACGCTAATCTAACTTATCAAGCCTCTCTGATGGATTCTAACAAACCCAGGTAACTTTCTGTTTGCTCTTCTCTCACCTTGAATCCTCCTCACACGTCTTCTTACTCTGTGCTCACAGAGAAAACTTTGTTTTTCAGTGAAACTACTTCAACAGTATACAGTATATCAGTACTTTTGCTAACGTGCCAAAACACACAGAAGAAACACACCTCATGTCTGCATCTGAAGGCTTAAACCCCACATATTCTTCCTTCATGTGATCAATTTGATCAGCTTCCATACATGAGGCACTTGATGAATATCACAGTTGTTTATTAGATTTAGTAAATTTCAGGATGAGATCTCATGCAGCTGAACCTCCAGCTCCAGCTGCCTGGATTGGTCAGGAGTTAAAAAACAAAACAACAAAAATAAAAACGTCATCAAGTCTCAAGAAACTCATAACCTCTGACTTTTATTCACCAAAGGAGCACATTTTAAGATAATCACATGGTGAAATGTTCTTCTTAACTGTGATTTGTTTTCATCTGAGGATCAGGAGCTGCTGCTGTATGAGTGTGTGTGATGTGGATCATGCCAGACATCAGAGTTTTTAAGGGGCAGTCAGTAACTTTTGACCTTTATCGTCCTCTACAACAAATGACACAGATTTGATCTTCTCCCAAACAACAGCTGAGGATGTTTTTAATGCTGGTTTTAGCTGCATTCATTCATTTTACCACTAAGGGGCAGAAAATGCTGCTTTAACAGTGAGAACCATTGAATCAGATCAAGGAATTTGACCCCATTCACTTTTATCTTGAGGCTGACTTTAAGTTGGAGTCACTTTGAGCGATAAAGCTTGTTGAGTCATAATTCAGTAAAAGTTGTGTTCATTGAAAAAAATCATTAAATATATAGAACTTTAATTAACAGGTTGGCATGTGTGTATTTGGTATCTTTAACTCTATTAGGTCAGGATTAATATCACATATTTCCTCTCCTTCCTCACTGACAAATTACAAGAGCTGGCTCTGTAATAGACAGTTATCATTGTAACCGGATGGTTTGTATTTGCTCTGCATTTCAGTTCTCGTGCCTCTTTTTGTTGGTGCCGACAGGGCCAACCAGCAGCGGTTCCACTGCCCCCAGGAAGTCTTCCCGGGCCACTGCAGGCCAACACTCGAACCTTCATCGTCTTCCAGGGCCTGTAAGGGGGGGGCAGACAGGGCTACTGCCTCTCAGGTGGTGGGTTCTAGTAGTATGGCTGCTGTTATTTTTAGACCATGGTCTTAATACAATTAGTTTTGGTGTGTGTGCTTTATCAGTGGGGCACTGATAAAACAAGGGGGGGAGGAATGTAACCGGATGGTTTGTATTTGCTCTGCATTTCAGTTCTCGTGCCTCTTTTTGTTGGTCTGTCTGTTTTGCAGCAGGTGTGACGATTGCAGCAGGAGGGTAACACGCCCCTTACCGGCACCCGTGGTGTAGCCGTGGTCTCAGCCTCTAATGCGGGGTGGTTTATAAACCCCCTTCCGGTTGTTTGCTCTCTCTCTCTCTCCTTTGCCGAAGTGAGTGCTGCTGGCTTGCAGCTCCGCCGTTTCGTAGAGTCCCAGCGTGTGCCGTGTGTGTTCGGCAGGTTGGCGTGTTGGGCTGAGGTGGTATGGGTGTTAATGTCCAGTTGTTGCTGCCGTAGCTGCTAGCGGCTACAAGCACTGATGCTTGTATGATACAGGTTGTTTGTGGGCTGCTGCTTGCCCTGCCTTGCCTTTAGCTCTTGAATTGTTGTTGTTTTTTTAGCCTTGCTCTGCCAATTAGATGGACTGTAATCAGTCGCGTGTCTCCCGTAGATAGACGCTATTTTAAAACGTACAGTACAGTAATAGTAATAAAGTTCAAGGGTCGCCAACTCCGGATTGGACGGTGTGTTGTCAGTGGGAGGGGGGAGGAACGTTGATTGCAGGGGTTCTAAGTGGGGGGACCGGCCAAGTAGGCATGTTGCATGACTTTTTTTTGTTTAGTTGTTTTGAGTTTGTTATTAGTAGTTCATTTTTTTTGGTTGAATACCTGTTTGGTTTTGTATTTTTCTTTGAGTTAATTTGTGTGCTGCGGCCTCTGCTGGAACAAGCTGTGATAATCTGCCTGTTTCCCTCCTAACTGAACTATTGCAGACTGGTGTAGGAAATGAACTATAGACATGCTTTAGAAATATATTCTTGATAAGCTGTTTTATTGTGAGGAATAAAGACTGTTAAATTATGATACAATGTGCCTGTATTCATTTGTGAAAAGACCTGTGTATGGGTAGTTCTTTTTTTGGGAAACCCTCTCAGAGAAATTAAAGTAAAAGCAGTATATTCCTTAGGTGTAAGTCCTAAGGTGGCGTTGTCGGTGTTGTATAGATTTCTCTAGATCTGCCACTCGCAGTTTTATCTGGTGCGGCCTACGCCACATCATCACTAGATTTTTTGGGCAGAATTTCAATATTAACAGTTGAAATGTTTCTTTATAAAAGTGTGTTTAAAGTAAGAGACAGATTAGCTATTGTGGAAGAAGTAAAAGTACTAATACCACGCTGAAAGTACTGTGCTACAAGTCAAAATCCTGCATTGATAAGTGTAATCAGGGAAATGTACTTCAAGCATTACATGTCATTGGTTAAGGTTTGGGCAGCACGGTGGTGTAGTGGTTAGCACTGTCGCCTCACAGCAAGAAGGTACTGGGTCCGAATCCCGGCCCGGGGTCTTTCTGTGTGGAGTTTGCATGTTCTCCTCATGTCTGTGTGGGTTCTCTCTGGTACTCTGGCTTCCTCCCACCATCCAAAAAACATGCATGGGGATTAGGTTAATATTCTAATTTAAATTGACTGTAGGTGTGAATGTGAGTGTGAGTGGTTGTCTGTCTCTATGTGTCCTGTGATGAACTGGAGACTTGTCCAGGGTGTATCCTGCCTTTCACCCTAAGACAGCTGGGATAGACTCCAGCCCCCCTGTGACCCTATGAGAGGATAAGTGGTAGAAAATGGATGGATGGTTGAGGTTTGGCCTTTTATTTACGCACTGCCCCTTTAAACCCTAAATGTTGGCAGGTCAGATATCAGACCTTGTTTATCCTAAATGCCATATTAAAGTGTCAGACACTTTCTTTCTGTACATATGATGCAGCTTGGTAACCAAAGCTTGACCTACTTAAAGATTCAGCAGTAAAAAAATATTAGAAATTAAAATAAATGTTTCCACTGGATCGATTTGATGGTTGCCAAAACAAACGTTTCCTCTTACTAGAGTTTTATTTAAATGTACTATAGCATGTGTACATTTTATTTATCACAGTGATTTCCTGTTGATTAATTCATGTTTGAATAGAAATCTGTGATGAGTTATGTATTTGTCTGTTTCTTCATGTACTGTATATTTCACCAGAAAACACTCAAACCTGAATAAGCCACAATATCACATATTTGATAACAGAATAATTACATGTCTATGTATGTCAACACTATAGGCAGCCTGATGGAGTAATGACACAAATATTGATCTTGTCTTCCTAATGATTTTCATTTATTTCAAAAATGCCTGCTGAGATGTCTAAACATAAACATATTAGGATTATCAGGTTAGAAATTGATGTTTTTAATAAATAATGATTTCTTAATCAACATTTCTGCATATAATCATCATGTATTTTACACATCACCTCAGTGCGTTTGGGGAAAAAGCAATAAAACCATAAGTGACTGCTTCCCCGACAGATTCTGCACTTTAAACTTCAATATTTATATCTTTGTTTTGGCAGCTGAAAAAAAAATCAGAATTGACCTTTAATCTGAAAGGAGACAACAGAAATCCAAGAGTTTCAAAATGTGACGCTTGTGTAAATTGTGTAAGTGAGACTGCTGAAGCAGTGTTTTTTGTTTTTTAATGTCTCCTATTTTGTATAGAAATATTGTTCAGAAACAGCCTGTACTCACATTTTTGTACTTTTTCTCACTGGGAGCAAATTTATTTTTAACGTGACTTTGATGTTACATACCCTTTTGTTACTCTTTGTGAACCTTTTTGTGTAATTTGTTGTACAGTAACTCAAATTTAAATGCATGGAAATGTCCCTTTAAACGTTGTCTTAACTGCTGTGAATACTGTATATAATGCACTGTATTTCTCATCACTTTATCAGTAAAGACCTCAACTGTCTACCAATGCAATGACTGACTGGACACTTTCTGCACAAAATGGATGATAAAACTAAAATGATTTGACTTCACTCTTAACATAATATTCCTAAAGGTTTCTATTTAAATGTGAAACGCTTGAGAGATAGAGAGCTGCTGTCACCTCTGGAATTTAATGTTAATAATTCTTCATTATAGCGATATATAATACCTGCCACATTTGGACGTAGACCAGTTCTGCTACTGTTCACTTCTCATGGACACCCTCTCCGTCTCGCTGGAGTTAAATGTTTTAACTGATCCTTTGATGGAAATATCTGTCACTAGAATTTTAAATTCAACCATGTTTTTTGTCTAAAGATCAAAGTGATTAATCATCATTTTTCTGTCTTTATTTTGAATTGATTTTGACTGTTTGATGATGGTTACTTTTTCCATTCTTTCCTCATAGACTGGAGCCAGAATGGAGACCTGTCTAATTATGTGAGCCCCTGTAGATCCATGATCAGTGGTGTGCACTGGCCCGGTTGTTGAAAAACCCATGATAAACTGTCCTCTTGGGAGGCAAAAATCAAGCTTAAGTGCCCCTCGGTTGGCAAAACACACTAACTTGTCCCCTTGGCTGGTTAAAACATGATAAAATGTTGTCTTGGGTGGCAAAAACGTGTGCCCTTTTCAGTGGTGAGAATGCACTGTAGGTGACCTTTTATCCCCTTTTTGCCCCCTGCCCTGCATAAAGTCTATGCACACCACTGTCCACGATGAAAGACTTTAAGTCTATTTATTCCCTGTTAATAGTTACTTAGTGATGAGTTATAGTTATTAAGTTCAGTTCATATATTTTATTTACATAGCCATAATTATAAAATATTTGGTAATCGGTAATGGTTATTAAATCAGTCATATTTATTTGTGTTGATGACATTAAAGGTTTCACCTAGCAGTAAAATATGATGCTAATCAGACACATTAACGATTTAACCCTCAGAACCTGTTGGGCCCATTTTTGGCCAATTTAAATTTAATTTGGGTGTCATTTTGTCTGTGACCACGCTACAATGTTCGTAGGTTGCAGAGGGGAGGCTTTTGCAAAGTACGTCATGCTCCTAAAAGATCTCCTGTCTGCTCCTTATAATACTCCTTTTATCACATCGGCTCTTCTCTCCTGATATGGCCCAAAATGGGCCCAATAGACTTCCATTATAGCAAAACCCACACATTTTCACCCATGGGTTATTTTTTCCAGAAACATAATTTCTATATTTTCATGATTGAAATCATTACTGGGGAAATCAAAATGCATGTTTATGAACATTTTTTGAAAATCACTCCACGATAACATTGTGGGGCCTTTGCAGAAACACAGATAGTGATTTGGGCCAAAAACCCCATTATAATTTCCCATTAACTGCACCCTGCAAGTCAAGCCTTTGAAATAAAGGCTTTGATGGTTTTATCTTGAACATATGTGTTCAATAAACATTATTAAAATAAACATTTTTCTGTGTCTGCACACATACTTTCATCTTTCCATGGTCAAGAAAACACTGTTATTACAGGTGCACAAATCTACGGAAGCTGAGAACGGCCATGGATTTAGATTTTTTTATGCACTGTTATCTCATGATAACGACTTATTAAGTCGTTATCATGAGATAACAAAGGTTGTTTTCTTGTGATAACAACTTATTAATTCGTTATCTCCATATAACATATGTGAGACGTGAGACGTAACGTGAATGTGAGTGTGAGTGGTTGTCTGTCTCTATGTGTCCTGTGATGAACTGGAGACTTGTCCAGGGTGTACCCTGTCTTTCACCCTAAGACAGCTGGGATAGACTCCAGCCCCCCCACGACCCAATGAGAGGATAAGAGGTAGAAAATGGATGGATGGAATGTGATAGACTAAAATAAACTTGTTTTCCAAAAGAAATGTGCACCCATTGTTTCATGCACAACAGTTTACACCATCAAACCACCATGGAGGGTAATAGAAAATAGAACGTAAACTATGTCCGCTGTGAGGATGCGCGCAGTTGGTGACGTGATTGGCGCACTCAAACCATTTAGCCCCCATGAGATGCACAAAATATGAGAAAGAGTGAGTATTTTTCTCACTTGTCTGCCAAAGACTGTGGAGCCAAACAAGATCACATCACTCCTGCTCTTAGATATCTGCAATTGTTTCGAGTTGGTTTCAGAATACATATACATACATGTATATACACACACACTACTCATAATATTCAACTTTTGGGTGAAATTTCTGGAAAATGTAAAAAGTTCATGCTACAGTGATATAATATCATGATAGTAGGACATTTAACTAACAGCATGCAATGGTAATTTCTTCATCTTAAATAATTTATTGGAACAAAAAACTAACAACAGTGGTGGGTCTACCACAACAAAAAAATGTCAATAACTTGTCATGTGTCCTTGAGCATCAATTTCCCTCAGGTCATTGATGTTCTAGTGTGCAGGGTTACGACCCTCAACACGCTGAATCAGCTGATCCCATAGGTTTTCTATGGGCTTCAGGTGTGGAGAAAGAGCAGGCCACTCCATTTGAGGTACCCCAGCCTCCAGCAGCCGTTCCTGATGATGTGACCTCAATGAGCTGGAACACTGTCATCCATGACGATGAAATCAGGTCTGTGCCACGATGGGAGGCAGCTGTATTTAAGTGATTCATGAATAGTGTAAGGTTATATGATAATTAATTTAAGCTCATATTCTGGCCTCATTATATTGAATTTGTCCTCACTTTTTATATATGAAAATTAATAAACCAACACCAAATTATTTAGGGGGGCTTAAGAATATTCAGGAGGGCTTTAGCCCCCCTAAAATAGGCCTGTTGACGCCACTGCTTACCGGTAAAGATGAAGGAAACATGAGCTCAGACCATCAGTGCTGCTCCTCTTCAGGATGTAATGACAGCAGAGACCTGTCAATCACACAGTAGCCACGCCCCCAAAGCAGCTCCTGATTTATGTGTTTTTTTTCACCATATATTTGACCATCAGTCAGTAAATGGACATCCTGTGGTATTATAACATTATTTCAACTAACCATTCAGATCATAATCTCATGTTTACAATGTTTACAGAGGTAACACACCAGGGGGGTATTCCATCAAAATCGCTAATCATAGCGGCGCTTAA
Source organism: Synanceia verrucosa (assembly GCA_029721515.1). Lineage (NCBI taxonomy): Eukaryota > Metazoa > Chordata > Actinopteri > Perciformes > Synanceiidae > Synanceia > Synanceia verrucosa. The sequence goes on from JAQQSB010001433.1 coordinate 23,123, forward strand.
GTGATTAAACCTCATTTGAAGTAGCGTCAACTTTAACATGAGGCTGAAGCCGTTCTATTAACGCGTTTAAGCTGCTCCTCAGTGGAGTTAACTTCAGTGAAGTTTATGCAGTCTTCTATTAGACGCATGCGTGGCGTACATAAGAAGCCCAGACCATGTGATTGTTGAAAACGTGATCATGTCAAAGAATCGGGCTGATTTTTTCAATAGTGCAGAGCAAAACATGTTTTTGAATCTCTACGAGAGGTATAAACCAATAATAACCAAGAAATACTTCACTAATTAACAAGGCAAGATACATGGCCTGGCAGGAAATAGCCGACCGCTAAAATGTGTTAAGTTTTATCACAATGCTGAATGTCAGTTTTGTTTTTCAAAGTAAGGTTATGGGTTCCATGGCGTTTACATGACCTGTCAGTAGTAGAGAGGAAACACTACAGTCTGACATGTAGGAGACCCTTGATTGATTCCCAATCAGTGCAAATGAAGGTGTAAAATATTTTCATACATATAGAGCAGTCTCGTCAGTTCTAATTTCTATTTAATGTGTAAAAGTACTCACACTTGAACTAATATGACAAACTGTGATATCTTTGAACAGGAGCGTCGCTAATAATAAAGGACTGATTTGCAGGTTTAGAAAAAGCATTAAAACATTTTGCAGAGTGGTTAAGTGTTAATGTTAGGCCTAGCTGAAGTTCTATACTGATATGAATAATAGTAAATAGGTTAAATATAGGATTAGCAGTGTGGCGTTCATTCACATTTGTCTAATATGTGACAAATATAAGTTAGTGAAACTATAACAAACCTTTAGGGAAAGTTTTCAAAATGGAGGGGGGCACAAGAGAGTTTTGCAATCTCAGATCTCACCATTAATTGTTGCTAAAATGCATTTGTAAATTTGACAATACATACTGAACCTGAAGTGACCAACAGAAGCACAAAGATACACAGAACACAGGAATAAAACAGATGTAACTGTACATAACCAAAAGTTAATACACAAACCATAAGGTGCAGGGGAGCCAGTCATAAAGGTGTTCTGTCCTCCCCTATGGCAGCCAAACAAAGACATTTTACTATTTATACTCTATTTACACAATATGCCTTTTGTATTTGGAATAATGAGGAATTTATTGTAGAAAAAAAAACATTACTCAGTTTTCAACGATTTATCTTTGTCATGTTTTTTCCTGTACTTCAAGGAAGATCAAAGTTGTGCTGTTCTAAAGTTGGTACCTTCTTGCTGTGAGACGACAGTCTAACCACTGCACCACCGTGCCGCCCTCAGCAAATATCAGTCAAATAAAAACACTTTAACAATGATGTTTTTCTGCTTTTGCAAACAAACTCCTGAAATGTAGTGTTGACATAGATATATTGAGTCATAAGCCCCTCTCACACTTGCACTGTGACTCAGTGATTCTGTGACTATATAATATTATTATAATATTTAACAGTTAACCCAGGTAAGAAGCATGTATAAACATTAATTTATATTTTCACAGTTTACCCTGGTGGTCCTTTAATTTTAAGTCAATGTAAAGTCGGCGTGTACCACACATCAACAGTGGCCAGGATCAACGCCGTCAACATGTGTATCACAACTAGTGCAAGACAAAAGACAAATGCCAGAAGCTCTGCGTCATGAACAATATAGAAGTGGAAAATCTTTACGAACTGGAGGGACCCACGAGCATTGGTACAGGCCGACGCTAAGATCATGGCACAAATTAAGGGGCAGCGAGACACTATTTTTTCTGATCAAATAATGAACTAGCTGTACTGTAAATACAGAAGGAGGTCTCTGCTGCACCATAGCTGCCAGTAGTGCACTGTGATTTTACGGGGAAATCTGTTACAGTCATATATTCACATCAAACTGACTGTACATTTGGGATCAGTATTGTGTTGGTCCACTGTGGATCAGTGTTGGAGCCTGTTCAGACCAGTAGGGGGCAGTAGTGCAGCGTTTGTAACTGTAAACACTGTTAAACAGCTTTTGGCAAACTCACTCCAAAACACACACGTGATTACAGTGCAGTTGTGTTTATTTCCTGCACCTTATCAAACACATTCATTGATCTGATCAGTTCAGTCAAACAAGACAGGATAAAGTGTGCTTAGAATTAGCAGAACAAATACTCAACTTTTAAATGATGTATATCCTAGCATATTGTATTATCAGTAGTTTTCACCAGCCCAGAAAAGCAGCCCTATTTAGTCCAGAAAGTCACCAGCAGGCTACAGTCCATTTAAGTAATAAATACTACAGTTACACAAATGTTGTTATTTACTTTCCACAACTGGAGACAGTCACTGAGCTGTGACATATGCTGGAATAATCTGATGTTTTCTGTTTGACATAGAAAATTGTGGGAGGAGAGCCCGCCCACCCCACCTCTCCCAGCCTCTAAGGAAGCACTGGAGAGCTCCGGCCTGACAGGAAAGAAGCTGGAGACTTGCGTGGCTTAGGGCATCTCAAGGAGGTAAACTCGAGTAGCACAAAAAGCTACCCACTGACCTCCAGGAGATGAACCCAAGTAGCAACAAAGGCTACCCACTGATCTCCGGCAAGCAGGTGTCGGAGCTCCCCGGTACTCCTCAGTGCAATGAGGACCAGGAGCGACTAACCTCTGCAAACTGCCTCCTTTCACAACCTCGGTTCAGGAGGATTGTGATGTCACTAGTGACGTCAATGTGCACAAGCCCCGCCCATTCGCATCGTTCCTCATGCGCCTGATTGAACAGCAGGGATTGGTCTGATGGAAAAGGTGCCGCACCAATCAGAGGAGCGGACTGCTGGAGAGGGCGTGGCCAAGAGTCCTAGTGGCCACCAATCAGGGCAGAGGGGAGGTGGAGCATACAGGGCCAGAGGCAGTGCAGGCAGCTTGGCAGAGAGAGGGAGAGATTGTGTGAAACACAATATAAACACTTTTCATATCTATCAAACTCCGTGTATACACAGGTTCACCAATTTCCCTCGATAAATCACACGTGAGTGGAGAAAAGGTGGACATGAGCGCGCCTCAAATCCCTCCCTCTAAACCCAAACACAACCACATATGATCAATGCAAATTAGCACGTGAATATAAAGTAGCCACGTGCTCTCTAGGATCAGTGGAGTGACATCAGCGGACGCAGAGATCAATATGCTTGTTGGCGAGAAAAAAAGTCCTCTTAGGCAGGTCTTTGCTCCAAGTCTGCATGATTACTGCTACAGTTCCCTCAGCATAAAGTAATATACTTCATTTTTATCACCTATGCTTGAGTATAAGTACAGCAAGTATACTATGGACCATGGACCATGATCTTGTAGTGTACTAGGAAGTATGCCAATTTAATACTAATTCAGACTAAATTGTAACATTTTATATTCATAAAAGTATGCTTTAAATATACTTTGTGGTGTTATTTTAAATTCCCCAAAGCACACTTTGAAGATGTACTGCAAGCAAACCCTTCTATATTATCTGTGTGTTTTTTTACATGTATAGGAACAGTAAGTAAGAGATCATCCAGCAGCCCATCCTGCTCCATTACGCACAGGTGGACTCTGAGCCATATTTATATAGCTGCAGCACACAGATGTGTTGTTGATCAAATAAATTATGATCATTTGGTTTGATGGTGTGCTGTGTTTAGTGAGTGAGGATCATTACAGTTTGAAGCAGCAAAGACCAAATGTGGAAAATGAATCCAGTTTAAATTAATACGGGTCGTTTCTCGTGGTGGACACACGACTTTCCTGGCCCTTTTTATTTCTGTTTTAAGGTTCATTAAACCTTATTTTATCATATTTATGGATTGATATTTAACAAAAAAATACAGCAATTGATTTATAATTTTCTTTTTTTTATCTAGACGCATTGAACTGTGAGTGAAGCGTCATTTTCATGTAGAGAGCCAGCTTTCAGCTGACCAGAGCCAGATTTCCTACATATGTATCTTACAAGTGATTTTAGAAATGAGTCTGTCTTTCAGTGTCTGTTTCAATGGTTATTGATTCTTTTTCAGTTTTAGGTGATGTCTGTTGAAGAAGTTGAGGGGATTTTGGATGAAACAAGACGCCATCGAATACCAAACAGTCAGCTGATGTCAAACATACAGGACCGTTTTCTATCCTCTGATCTTCAGTATGAACCAGTTTGTTGTTGTTTACTCAGAGCTTGTTGTGTCTCTGCAGCAAATAGACAAGATGCTTGCTGCCTCAAGAAGATGAAGATGCTGTGCTGGCTGAGCTGGAGACTATAACTCAGGTCGGTCTCATCTCCATAACTGTGTTTACACTTTATGAGGTTTAATGCTAAAATTCTCACTTTTACAGAAACGGTGTGTTTTTAATTGAAATTGAAGCGTCTTCAGAGGCTCAGAGGAGCAGCGTTACTCTTCCATGTGTTCGATCTGCTCTGTTTGTGTCTCAGGGAGACGCCGAGCTTCCTGAGGTTCCCGAAGACGAGCTCCCAGAAGTCCCAGCGTCCACTCAGGAGAAACCAGGTCTGTTCTCTTGCCCCCTTTTTGTTTTCTCTGACTGTTGCTTTGACACCAAACAGCCTCTTTGTGTTGTCCCGATCATAATCCAGCCGTATCATGTGATCACTGTGCATTCTGTCGTCTTTAATTCACCTGGCCTCGTTAAAAGGATCGGCTGTCCTCAACATGCTGTATGAGGAGTCTCTCACCTTCAGAGGCCTGTGATGAGCAGCCTCTCAGATCCCGACCTTCCTCCATAACAACATCAGCTAGATGAAAGCAGCACGACGGCTTCACTGGACCATGAAGTCCTGTGAGGTCAGATTATTATTCCTGACCTTTGTTTCCTTAGTAAACCATTTTACACACTGTGACTTAACTTAAATGTATGATAGTCACTGTAATTCATCATCTGTGTACCAACTAGCACCAGGGTGAGTTACAGCAATGACAAACCCTGCTTCACAGCTAAACTCAGATGGCTGTGGTTGCAGAGGGAGGAGATGTTTAAGAGTGGGGACAAGAAGAGGAGCTGTACTGCCCGATTAGTGGCCAAATGCAAAGTTTATTGAAGAACATCATTTATTAAACTTGTGGGATTAAAAAAAGTCCCTGGCATTTATTTTGTATTTCACTGTAAATATGAGTGACGATATTAATAAATGAACTGATATATTGCCTCCCAAATGACTAGAACAAAGCCTCCTCTGCTATCTTTGAAGATGGATTTTATTGCCATTAGTTTCCCCTTGAAATGTTGTTTTTGGGCCCAGTATGTGAGAGCATTCCCAAAATTATTCAGTAGTATTTTTAGTGTGTACTTTCTGAGTAATCCTTTCTCAAATTCTCTTGCCTTGTTGTCTTTATATGAGTTAAATGTCCATTTTTAATATATGTTTAAAAAAAACAAATCCATCCATCCATTCTCTTCCGCTTATCCAGGATCGGGTCGCGGGGTATGAACTTGGAGTACCAGGATGTGAGCCCTAGGAATGAGCGGAGTGTGGTTATGTCTGTAGGTGCAGGTGCTTGGACGACGGCGGTCACGTGTGTGGCATCAGGCTGAATGCGGTTTTCTGAGACTGTGTGTCCCAGGAAGCACAAATCTTTCTGCCTGATGTTGCACTTTGACAGGTTGAGTTTCAGGCCCGCCTTGTCAATGCGTTGAAGCACAGCAGTCAGGGTTTTGTCATGTTGCTCTGGTGTCGAGCCTGACACGATCACATCATCCAGATAGCATTGAACTCCTTTCATGTCTTTCAGGATCATTGACATCATCCGCTGGAAGCAGCTGGGCGCGGATGCCAGTCCGTACGGCACCCTTTTGTACCGGAACAGCCCGTCATGCGTGATGAATGTTGTAAGGTGACGGCTGTCTTCATGGAGAGGCAGTTGGTGGTAAGCACTCTGTAAGTCCAATGTAGAGAACGTTGTTGCACCCCTGAGCTCTGTAAACATTTCCTCCATGTGTGGCAGTGGAAAGCCATCTACTACCACAGCCTTGTTGACCTCTCGCAAGTCCGCACAGAGTCTCAGGTCCTTCCCACCTTTCTTTGTAGTGACCACGATGGGTGAAATCCACTCTGAAGCCTCCACTGGTTCTATGACGTCCTGTTGCAGCAGCTTTTTCAACTCTGCCGACACTGCATCCCTGACAGCAAAAGGCAACCTGCGCATTTTCTGTCAAACTGGTTGGACGTCAGGGCGCATTTTCACCTGATGTGTAAAGCCTTTGGCGCACCCCAGTGTGTTCTCATCTGCATCAACATTCTGTACTGTGGCTTTAAATGGGACAGCTGAGCGTGCTGCAACCTGGCCACTGATCAGTTGCATTTGTAGTGCAGCGAACAGGTCTCTGTCTAACACTGCAGACCCCCGCTTTGCAATGTAGAAATCTGTGGCAGTGCTACAGTCACCAAAAGTCACAGTTGCATTCAAGCACCCCAGCACAGGTATCTCATTCCCCCCATAGTCTTTCAGTTTGTAGGTAGGCTTGACAAGTGCAGTGGTAGGGAAGGACTTTGCATAGACAGTCTCTGGTAGGATAGACACTGCTGAGCCTGTGTCTAGCATTAATTCGACAGTCTGGCTCTGTTGTCCCTCTGCACTCACTTTAACTGTACACATTATGTTACTCACATGCCCAGTATTAACATTCAAGATGGTTACCTCTGGTGCGGCGATCTCGTGCACTTGTTTGCTGCCTCTGCAGACTTTTGCATAATGTCCTTTCTTTTTACAGGAATTGCATTGCGCCTCTTTTGCAGGACAGTCCTTGTAATCCGCCTTGTGTGAAGCTGATCCACATCTGTAGCATGTTTTCCTGGTGCATCCGAAGTTTGAGGCGATGTCTTCTTCCCTTTCTGGAATTTGCGGTGTTGCTGCGATCTTTTCAGATGCACCGCTTGCACTGCACCCTCAGCAACGGTCGTGCTCATGGCTTTAGCCTCTGTAATGGCTGTTTCAACTTGGCGCGCAATCGTCAACGTTTTGGTAAGTGTTAATCCGTCCTCCAGTAGCAATCATTCCCTGATGCGTGATGATTTTCGACGATTTGATCGCGTAGCATCTCGTCCTCCAATCGACCAAAGTTGCATGTTGTAACCAGCTCTTTCAATGCAGCATGGAACTGGTCTGTCGTTTCCCCTGCACGCTGACCACGCTGTCTGAAGCGGTAACGTTCAGCCACGACATTAACTTTTGGTGTGAAAAAGTCCTCAAGTGCTTTAAGAGCCTTAGCATAGGTGTTGTCATCAACTTTAAGCGTGTAGAAAAGTCTCTGACCTTCAGCACCCAAGCAGTGTATCAGCAAGGCACATTTCCTAGCATCAGTTAGCTCACCCTCAGACATTACTAGCAGAAAGTTGTCGAAGGAGCGGATCCACGCTTTGAACGGAATCGGCGGTTCACCTACATTTTGTAGAAACGGCGTCGGCTGGCACAGCTGTAGAGTCCTCATCCTCGTCGCCAATATGTTGTGTCGTAATTCAACACACGTGGTTTAACAACCGTACTTTTATTAAACAAAATAAGCGACTCCCCGAGAGCATCACATAACGTGTGTACCCATTGCATACAGTCTTACTCTGTCCCCTCTACCCAAGTCATGTTATAGAAGTAGTACCAGGCTCCACCTAGTGGAAGGGATGAACATAACACATCGCATATACCACAGATCAGTTAAAATATTTAACTCCAGCAAGACGGAGAGGGTGTCCATGAGTAGTGAACAGTAGCAGAACTGGTCTACGTCCAAATGTGGCAGGTATTATAAATCGCTATAATGAAGAATTATTAACATTAAATTCTAGAGCTGACAGCAGCTCTCTGTCTCTCAAGTGTTTCACATTTAAATAGAAACCTTTAGGAATATTATGTTAAGAGTGAAGTCAAATCATTTTAGTTTTATCATCCATTTTGTGCAGAAAGTATCCAGTCAGTCATTGCATTTGTAGACAGTTGAGGTCTTTACTGATAAAGTGATGAGAAATACAGTGCATTATATACAGTATTCACAGCAGTTAAGACAACGTTTAAAGGGACATTTCTATGCATTTAAATTTGAGTTACTGTACAACAAATTACACAAAAAGGTTCACAAAGAGTAACAAAAGGGTATGTTACATCAAAGTCACGTTAAAAATAAATTTGCTCCCAGTGAGAAAAAGTACAAAAATGTGAGTACAGGCTGTTTCTGAACAATATTTCTATACAAAATAGGAGACATTAAAAAACAAAAAACACTGCTTCAGCAGTCTCATTTACACAATTTACACAAGCGTCACATTTTGAAACATGATGAACATACATGATGACTATATGCAGAAATGTTGATTAAGAAATCATTATTTATTAAAAACATAAATTTCTAACCTGATAATCCTAATATGTTTATGTTTAGACATCTCAGCAGGCATTTTTGAAATAAATGAAAATCATTAGGAAGACAAGATCAATATTTGTGTTATTACTCCATCAGGCTGCCTATAGTGTTGACATACATAGACATGTAATTATTCTGTTATCAAATATGTGATATTGTGGCTTATTCAGGTTTGAGTGTTTTCTGGTGAAATAAACAGTACATGAAGAAACAGACAAATACATAACTCATCACAGATTTCTATTTAAACATGAATTAATCAACAGGAAATCCTTGTGATAAATAAAATGTACACATGCTATAGTACATTTAAATACAAATTAAAATTTAAATGTTTTGGCAACCGTCAAATCGATCCAGTGGAAACATTTATTTTAATTTCTAATATTTTTTTACTGCTGAATCTTTAAGTAGGTCAAGCTCTGGATACCAAGCTGCATCATATGTACAGAAAGAAAGTGTCTGACACTTTAATATGGCATTTAGGATAAACAGGGTCTGATATCTGACCTGCCAACATTTAGGGTTTAAAGGGGCAGTGCGTAAATAAAAGGCCAAACCTCAACCATCCATCCATTTTCTACCACTTATCCTCTCATAGGGTCACAGGGGGGCTGGAGTCTATCCCAGCTGATTTAGGGTGAAAGGCAGGGTACACCCTGGACAAGTCTCCAGTTCATCACAGGACACATAGAGACAGACAACCACTCACACTCACATTCACACCTACGGACAATTTATTCCCTTATGTTTTCTCAGTGGCAAGACCTGTGTGTGTGTGTGTGTGTGTGTGTGTGTTTTTCAGTATATTGTGTTTTCTTTAATAAAAAATGTAAATGAAATTGTCTTATTTTATCATCCCCATGATATTTATTTTGACATGATCAACATGTGTACATTTTATGAACAGATTGCCTGTCACGTTACCTGTTACTCAAAGACACTGTACATCAAAGGTGACATAAAAGCACAATATTTGAAAAGATCATAACAGTATCTATATAAAAGCAATCAAACATTAAAAGCAATTCTGAATAAGTGAGTTTTTTCCAGGGATTTGATTCTGGGTAGGTCTGAGCAGGTGTGAATGTTTATGGGCAGAGTGTGGGGGCAGCAACAGTAAAAGCCCCAGGTCTGGTTCTTGGTTCTGTGTGAAAGGGAGAGGAGGTGGGCATCAGAGGATTGAAGGTCCTGATGGTTTTGGTGGAATGTAGAGCTGGATGTTGACAGTGAAGCAGTGGAAACGGACACCGTGATGATAACTGAGGTAAGTGGGAGTATGTACAAGAGCCATTCATATGAAGTAATATCAACCCATTTATACAAAGTAATATAAAGTAGAATTCATAAACAACCATCATTTTCATGGAGGATCACCCAGACACTGGATTCTTCAGATACAATGCAACTGATCAGGGTTAGGGGTGGGGTAAGTGAAAAACTACTGATTATCAACACAAAACATGGTCTAAGTGGCCTGAAATGACATTTGTGACTTATAATAAGCCAAAACTAAATTGTCACTAAGACATTTGTCCACTATGTCAACCAAAACAGGTTTTAATCATTTTTATGCAGGTGACCATTCATGGCCTCTTGAAATCTATACCTGACACTAGGGGTTGGTCAAGAAAGGTAAAGCTTTAAATTTTGTCATAGAGGTAAACCAAATACATCATCGGAAAGGTCTTATCAAGGAGGATAGTATGATGTCAGTCTAAGGGCTCTATGCCAGTCCTGCTTTGAACTATTGACCTTTGAACTCTGCCTTTTCTGCATTTTCTAAGTCATCGAGCTCAACAACAGAATTACCTACATCATGACATTTGACATTTGACATGCTAAATTTCTATCACATTTCCTCCCTTTTGTTAGGAAATGGTATGGGTATGGTTTTGTGTGTTCACCTATAGCAGGCATCACTAAATATGGTAAAAACACATTTTCAGCTATTTAACATGTTCTTTTTAAAATTCTGACCAAACAGCAGTGTTCCCCATCCACTAAAACCCCTGACTACACTTTCACTTTTATATGAAGTACTTCCACTAATGAGAAAAAGGGTTATAAATAAAAAACTACAATTCCCTATTGCAGCGCAATACAACATGATAGGGCTGACCGTTAAGTGTGTAGTTTTTCCGGTTAGCTAGTTGTCAGAATCAGAACAGGGTTTTTCAACAGAACTACAGTATAAAATGCCGACTAGCTTCCTAACAAATATGCTACAGCAGAACTACCATCCGTGCTGCAAAAGGCAAAATACATCGTCTTTGGTCAATATTAATCCCTAAAATGTTGTTCGGTGAGGCTCGTGCACGTTGCTATGGTAACCATATAAACTGCTGTGCGCACATGGAAGACGGAAGTCAAATGCGTTATCTTACTTATTTTATCAATAATACCCATTTACTATTTATATTATTATTATTATTACAATCATGTTAATCCCCCAACCCCCTCAACATTACATTTCCAGTTTCCATGTTTAGATTGTGATTTTAAAAGAGATTAGATTATTTGGTATTGATGCATGGAATTTGTTGTCTTTGAATAGTGGCTTTATCTCGTACTGTACACAGCATATATCCATGAGAATTCATTTCTCCAGTAGTGTATGGATGTCAGCTAATATTTTGGATACCAGAGGCCTGCTGTTAATTGTTACATATACTAATACAGCATGCTATTAAAATCATGTGTTCCTGACTAATAGCTATAATTAACAAAGTGTTTCTGTTCTGTTGTGGAAATATTCTGTCAGGATGTTTTAATTTCCACAGGGTTCTTTAAGTACACAAAAGTCTGGTGAATAAACTTCACTGATTCAGTTGCCCAGAGAAAGTTGCTCTTTTATTATCTGTCTGCAGAACAGAGATGAGATTTCAAACACAGCTCAGAGAGTTGTGACTGAATGCCCACACAGAATGTCAGCAAAAACAGTATTTATACACGTCTGATACATACATGCGTACGTGAGTTCCTGCTGACAGACAATACCGTCACAGTGAGAAATGAACATGCTGTATGCTTTGATGTAGGCAGAGTCCACATGTTTATCAGGCCTGACGGTGAGGAAAAGGCATCCTGCACACACACTGTTCTCTGTGAAGACTAAACAAGATAACTTCTAGCAACATCATCATGAGTTCAAACATAACAGCTTCTGACACATTCTGCTAAATTTCTATCACATTTCCTCCCTTTAGTTCCTAAATGCTGATAGCTACCCTGACTTACATACATAAGTTACATTTACTCAGTTATCAACAATAGGCACTCCTTACTAGTTTTACTTAAGTAATAGTTAATTGCAGGGTGAATGATTCACTTTATTCAGTGCTGTGAGTGATGGTGACTTAAAACATCCAAGTAGCAACAATGGACGCCATAACGTTACTTCACCAGTGAGAGGCAGCATTATACTAAACCGTGCTTAGTCTGCCGGAAAGAAGAAGAAGAAGAAGAAGAAGAAGAAGAAGAAGAAGCGGTTCGGTTCTAAGCATGCGCACTGTTTTTTTTTTTTGTTTTAGTTATTATTACTTTAGGTTAATTTAGTCTTGTGAGAGTAAGACATACTGATCCATACTCTTAATCAGTTGGTGGCGGTAATGCACCAGATTGTTGCTTGCCAACCGCCATAAAACCACAAGAAGAAGAAGAAGAAGAAGAAGAAGAAGCATGCGCACTGGCCAATTTTCACTTGACAGCACGTGCAGAGGTCATGCCCCAGGCGCAGGAGAGAAGGAGGTGAGGCCCCACATCGTCAAGAGACATTTTATGTTTTGAAGACTAAAAAGGTAAGTTTTTAAGCAAGCAATATATGTGCCTGAAATTGTTTCTGACTGCCGCCAATGACAGCTAGCTTTAGCTAACGTTTGCTAAACGTCGGTCAGCTAACACATAGCTAGCAGGCAGGTGTTTGGCGGTGGAGAATAGTTTTTCCTCTCCCTGTTCGTCTGAAAACCTATTTTTACATTACCAAAAGGAGCGGGGAAAGCGCCTAAATTGAAATATTACGGTTAGTTTTGAGTTTCCGTTGTCGACTTCATGAGTCAAAACAATATAAGTGAAAAGTTGAATCTTTGAAAAATGAAAAATTTATTATGTAATATATTATTTGATTTTTGAAGATTGATGATCAATTGTCATGAAAAAAAAGCAGTATTAAATTTGAAAAAATGCAAAATATAAGTGTTTTCACTAGTGGTCTCAGACTTCCCAACCCTACTGTATGCACATAAATGCTTGCTGCAGAATAGCTGCTACTGGTATTGTAAGACAACACTGACTCTTAACAAAAAGGGAGGTGAGGTAGGAGGCAATGGAACAGACAGTGTATACTATTTACAGTATTACAAACATTTATCAGTGAATTTATGCAGTATTCATAGAATTACAAAGTGTATATGACCCCTACAGAGCTTATGTTGCTACTTATATTGTCTTGGGTATTTTAAGTAGTGTTGGGTATTTATAATACTTTGTCAAGAGCTGTTGTCAGTTGCTGTATATAACACTATAGCTGTGGATTAATAGCTGTCTTAAAAATCATTTCTCTAATCAGTAAGTGTTTGCAGCATGTCTTATGTACATTTTGACAAATGCTTCTGTACTGTAATGTTTTAATGTTGCATAATCTTGAACTTTATTTGTTCATTATCCATTTGTAGAAAAGGGATGTGACAGCACTGCGCACCCTTGTCCTGCGAGGCCTCCCTGTTCTACTTGGTGATGACCCCAGTAACTTCTACCACACCTGTTCAGTAAGTTCTCCTAGTTACATCTTAAATTAGCACACAAAGTTGTGGGTGGATTTCCTTTAAGTTTGCAATATCTTACTGTGAGTCAGATAAAATGATTAATGCTGATTATATCCCTGTCAGTTTAGTACAGAGATGGGCATAACCTGCATGATAACTGACAGTTTAGTGCAGGCCAGCTGGATGAGCTTACCAACCTAGCTTCTGTGAAATGGAAGAAATGCACCTTTCATCTCACAAACAGGGGCTTGCCTTGTAGTTCACCTGGTAGAGGTGCATCACATATCAAGGCTGAGTCCTAACCATAGCAGCCTCACTGTAATTTTTAGGGCGCCCTGTGCTGCATGTCACCGTCTCTTTCCCCTGCCTTACCTGTCTCTACTGCAGGGCTGCCCAAAGTGCGGCCTGTGGGCCAAAGTTGGCCCACTAGATGTTTTGAGTGAGACATTAATAAAGAAAAAAATAAAAACAATGATCTATGCTGTTTTAATTGTTAAGTTTAAAAAAAAGCTTGATGAAAAAAACAATTCTGTAAATGTAAAATATTTCCATGGTAAGTCATAATTATGTACGACGGAGGATTAGGGCCACATTAAGGGGAAAAAAAAAAATAATTATTTACGAGATTAAATTCATTAGTTACGAGAAAAAACTCATTATTAACGTGACAAAAGTCATTATTTACAAGATTAAACTCATTAACGAGAATAAAGTAATTATTAACGAGAAAAAAGTCATTATTAACGAGAAAAAAGTCATTATTTACGAAATTAAACTCATTAGTTATGAGACTAAAGTAATTATTTATGAGAGTAAAGTCATAATATTCAAACCTGCTGCTTTTTGAGACACTTGTTAAAATGAGGGCTGTGGAGGATTTTGTTGAGTTGTATTTTAGGATACGTTTCACAAACAAGGAGATACTTCATCTTTTGGCACATCAGCATCACATCATAAGTATCAGGACTTTAAAAAGAATATGCAAGAAATTGCATCTTTTCCGGCGAAAGAATAATCGGACTTGGAGGATAATGCTGCTTTTCTGGAGGGGGAATGGCTGGAACTGGTCAACTGCAGGCTACAACCTATTTTTTATCAAAACGAGCCGTCCTCCGTACGGTATGAATTACATTAGTCTCATCGAGCAGCCGGCAGCGAGACCAGAGCGCAGGGACCGTCTACAAATTTCTATACCGAAAAGAAACAATAAACGATTATTCAGTAACTTCACTTTAATAGTGTGTAGTGCCACCAAACTCACCTCACACATCAGTAGCTTCCCGCTGGTTAGTACAAGCACATTTCCCAAACTAAGAGTTGTAGTATAACCTAGAGGAGGTCATTGATGTGTGAGATGATTTTTGTGGCACTAAACACTATTAACATGGAGTTATTGAATATTTTTCCCAATAAAAAAAATCCCTAAAATTAAGTACAAGCACATTTCTCCTAACTAAGTACTGTAGTATAACCAGGAGGAGGTAATTGATGTGTGTTGGAATTTTGGTGGCACTACACACTATTAAGGTGAAGTTATTGAATATTATTCCCATTAAAAATTCCCCAAAATTATGTAAAAGCATGTTTCTCCAAAGCAAATATTGTAGTATAGCCAGCAGGATGCAATTAATGTGTGAGGTGTGTTTGGTGGCACTAGACTTCACAGAAGTGAAGTTATTGAATAATCATTTATTGTTTCTTTTCGGTATAGAAATTTGTAGACGGTCCCTGCGCTCTGGTGTTGCTGCCGGCTGCTCGATGAGACTAATGTAATTCATACTGTACGGAGGACGGCTCGTTTTGATAAAAAATAGGTTGTAGCCTGCAGTTGAACAGTTCCAGCCATTCCCCCTCCAGAAAAGCAGCATTATCCTCCAAGTCCGACTAGTTCTTTCGCCGGAAAAGATGCAAGATGCATATTCTTTTTAAAGTCCTGATACTTATGATGTGATGCTGATGTGCCAAAAGATGAAGTATCTCCTTGTTTGTGAAACGTATCCTAAAATACAACTCAACAAAATCCTCCATAGCCCTCATTTTAACAAGTGTTTCCAAAAGCAGCAGGTTTGAATATTATGACTTCATTCTCGTAACTAATAAGTTTAATTTCGTAAATAATGGCTTTTTTTCTTGTCAATAATGGCGTTTTTTCTCGTTAATAATTACTTTTTTCTCGTTAAGTTTTTTTTTCTCATAACTAATGACTTTAATCTCGTAAATAATTATTTTTTTTCCCCTTAATGTGGCCCTAATCCTCCGTCGTAATTATGAGATAAAAATATCTAAGATTAAAACAATCATAATTATAAGAATCATGAGAGAAAGTCAAAATTGTGAAATTGAAAGTCAAAAGAAAGTCAAAATGATGTTGATTAAAAAGTCAATGCAAGGTAATGAGACATGAGCTATATGGTCTAATAATTTTGAATTTTTCATCTCATATTTATGACTTACCATGGGAATAATTTTTTTCAAGGTTAAGTTTTAATTAATTTCTTTAATTGGCAGAAATGTGCTTCTATATGTTTGATTCAGTTTTGGCCCTCCAATTTTTTTTAATTTTTTTTTTTTCACAGATTCCCATGAGTAGAAATCAAGGAGACGGATAACTGATATTGAATATAACATTTGCGGTAAAAATCTAAATCTTTGTGTCAAAGTTTAAATAACCAGTGATGGAATGTACAATTTACTCAAGTACTCAAGTAAAATTTTGAAGTACCTAACTTGAATATTTCTGTTGTCTCCTATTTTTTTTTTACTTCTTTTCCACTACATACAGTATGTTTGATAAATTTTATGATTAGTTACTTTGCAGATTTGGGTTATTCAGTGTTTATAGGCTATTACTTGATGTTGCATTAGTATGAGGGGTGGAAGTAACAAAAATTAAAGAATATCGTCTGTATTTTTCAACCCGGACCCTATTTCCCCATGTTTATATGTATTGGTTCAGTATTAAAGGAGGCGGATGCAGCCGGCAGACGCGAAGTGAGTATAACGGTAGATATGGGGGCAAATGCATCTGGTAAAAGTTTGTGCATTAAAAGTGCTTTTTTCGCCACAGTCCGGCTCAGATCGCCAGTGTAATCTCTGTCAATAGCATTCAATGCGTCTCCCCTACCCCTACGCTGGCGATCTGAGCCGGACTGTGGCGAAAAAAGCACTTTTAATGCACAAACTTTTACCAGATGTATTTGCCCCCATATCTACCGTTATACTCGTTTCGCGTCTGCCGGCAGCATCCACCTCCCTTAATACTGAACCAATTTCAAAACGAGTTGTACCTATGAATCGTACACACACGTGCTCATGGAGAAATAGGGCCCAGGTTGAAAAATACAGAAGTTATCCTTTAAATCAGGGGTGCTCACACTTTTTCAGCATGCGAGCTACTTAAAAAATGACCAAGTCAAAATGATCTACTACCCACTACAAAAATGCAAAACATCTAATTATTTTCAAATGTATTGACGATTCTTTGTATGTACAATGTATGTTGATGTACCTTGCATAACCGAATGAGCCAATATTGCAAAACACACATAATAATTAACTATTAACATTTTTTTGTAATTACCTGAGTTTACTTTGATGACTTGCACTGAATTGAATCAGCCAGGGATGCATAGTCCGGACAGTAGCTGTCAGTCATGGTGGAGCAGTATTTGGACTTAATAATCTTCATGTAGGAAAAGGCTGACTCACATAAATAAGTGAAGCCGAATAATGCAGTCAAGGAGATAGCACATTTCCTCATGTTGGGGTACTTTTCCTCGGTGAGTAAGTTCCAGAACTGTCCATGAGCTCTCACTTCAGCTCAATGTCGGTTTGTAGAGTCAAAATCTCATCTTCCACTCCAGAAGAGTTCATGTGAAACAGTGCTGCAATGTTTGATGCGAGTGAATCAACCTCAACATCTTCCTGAAAAGGATAGCACATGAATGTAGCGACTGGCTCAAGCAAAGAAAAGCCTTGAAAGCGTTTGTCAAACTCTGACAGACAATTGTCGATCTGCTCCGTGTAGCGTACACTGTCAAGTTGCTCACAGGCCTTCCCTTGCGTCTCCAGCTCTGACGCCAGGTTCTGGAAATTTGCCAAATCATGGCGCTGCAGCTTAGAGGAGAAATGTTGCATCTTTCGTTTGAAAGCGTTAACTGAGCTGATCATATTGGTCACTGTTTTGTCTTTTCCTTGCAGCTCAAGATTAAGGTCATTCAACAAGTTTGTCAGATCGGTTAAAAATGCCAGGTCTAACAGCCACTGACCGTCATTTAGTTGCTTGTATTCTGCATGTCCAGATACACGGAAAAACTCCTTAATCTCCGGACAGAGCTCTCGAAATCTTTGGAGGAATTTCCCACAACTAAGCCATCTCACGTCAGTATGTAGCAACAACTCAGAGTGGTCGCAGTCAGCCTTCTCCAGATGTGCACGGAATAACCGTCTTTGAAGAGATCTGGCTCGAATAGAACAGGCGATCTTCATTGCCACATCCATGATCTCTTCCACGTCCAACCATTGCAGGTGCTCCATCTGTGGTGATAGACACCAATTTGTACACTGGGAGCTGAGTTTTCTCGATAAAGTTTTTAAACGTCTGAAATACGTCCTCTCCTCGCGTCTGTTCTTTCATGGGAAGTACTGTTAAGAGCTCCTCTTTTGCAGTGATATCACTAAACACCATACGAACGAAAATGCACATCTGGGCTGTGCCACTCACATCCGTAGATTCGTCCAACTGCAAATAGAAACACTCACAATCTCCTTCCACATTTGCCGGGTTAAATCCTCAGCCATGGCTTCACAGCGACGTGTAACTGTATGTCTTGACAGCTGCAGAGCTTTGATTGAAGATAATATCTCTGCCTTATTTTTTAAAGTCCCGAAACAATGAGTCAGCTGCTTCAACGAATGCCTCTTTTACCATCTCTCCGTCTTGGAAGGACTTATTGTTTTTAACGATGACGTGACTCACCCGGAACGATGCTTCGGTGGCGGCTTTCGCTTTTGAAGTTTGTTAAGTGAAAAAAGACTGCTGTCCGGACAACTGGGATTTTAGTTCCTTCACCTTTCTCTTTCTCAGCTCACTTTTCGGCGGGAAGTCGGTGTCGTATTTTCCATGAACAGTCCGAAAATGCCGCTCCACATTTCCCTTCTTTGGTATTGCGATGGTAGACCGGCAGATGAGGCAAACGCACTTCGAAAATGACATTGTGAAAAAAAAGTCCACCTCCCATTCCGTATGAAAGTGATATGATTTTGCCTTCTTACTTGGTCCAGCTCCCTCATTCATTTTGAAGATCCATAAGCTTTAGCGAGGGCTTAAAATCGGAGGTAATTCACTGACTAGCTTGTAACTTTTGCTGCGCTTAGCGCTGTTGTTTGTCAATCAAGTAACGGGATGAATGATAGGCTGACATCGTAAGTTCTGCTGCACTTAGCGCCGTTGTTTGCGCTTGATTGGTCACCTGAATGTCAAATTCAGTTGTCATCTAACTGGCTGCCTTGTATATCAATCAAGTGATGGGATGAATGATAGGCTGATATTTTTTAATGGCTGATATTTTTTTATGTCACGCCGTGATCGACCGGTACTACCTCAGCGAACGACCGGTAGATCGCGATCGACGTAATGAGCACCCCTGCTTTAAATGATAAAAATCTAGTTGATAAAAATGCATGTGAATTGAAAAGTGCAGTGATAAACTGTTAATTGATTTGATAAAACTGACTGACATTTTTGTCATCAAATCTGTTCTCATCAAATGACGTTTTTCAATAATTGGGCTTTAGTGAATCAAATCACTTGATAATTTATCAACTCATTTTTCAGTTCACATGCATTTGTACCAACTCCATTTTTGTCTTTTAATGTTTGTTACTTCCACCCCTCATATATTAAAGTAGCTCATTTTAAATGAATTGTTCCATCAGCAATCCAAAAAAATAAATAAATCATTGATTCTGATAAATGTAAAAATGTTGAATACTGGCCCTGATAATTGGCCAGGCCGTTAATAGGTCTACTTCTACTCACAACACAAAAGATAGACTAATAGCATCACTCATACAGTGCTAAGCGTGCTTGCTATACTGTGGTATGGCATTGTGCATAAAATGTAGGAAATTCTCTCCCTCATATACTGTATATCAGCTAGGACAAGCCAACGAACACAGTGAAGGAAACTGGTTGTAAGGAAGACTTTGATACTTCATTTCTTCACTAGATGTGTGTAAAATGTTTAAGGCTGACTAATGTTGATAAAACTGCTAAGTGCATTGCAGGCAGAACAGATCACTCTGGATGACAATTGATCATGCTCATCAACATTTCACTGTTGTATCTTTGTTTTTGTTTGGTTTTATACAGGTTTCTGACAGTGATGAGGCCTGGGCCCAAGTATCTGTTGGGGTGCTGACTGTCGTCGATGACGATGTGCCGCTCTCTCCCACTAACCTCCACCTTGAGCCAGTGTCAACTGCCATCATTGTTGAGGGAAGTATGGTAATAGAAGATGTCCGAAACCTACCTCAAGCACTTTGCCTCTTGTTTGGGCTGTCATATGCTCTACACTTGGACTATCCTAAAGCCATGAAGAACACTTTCAACTTCATTCAGAGAGTGATGCTTGGGTTGGGACAGAACAAACTCCCACCAAACCTGCAAAGTCTCAGAAATCTCCTGTTGAGTTAGAGTGATGGTTTGGTATTAGATCTCACTTGTTTATGACAGTGGATCTGGTCGATTTTTATTGTTAACTAAATCAAGGTATTCCTTTCACATTGTCAGCCCATGGGTTCATCACCAAGTTATGTCTACAGGCATTGGTATTCATACATGTGAGATTCAATACCAAAGCCATTACTCTGATATTGTTAGGCTAACTGAATGAAGCCACTTTGCACTTGTCAGCTTGTTGTTTGTTTAGCAAGTTTGGTATTTAAATTGTTAATACTATAACAGAATTAATGCTGTTGTTTCAAGATTTTGTTAAATGTGAGGATTGGATTATTTTTCACCCCGTAATTATTATATTTCGCTTTGTTTTTATTTTAAGTCTGATACATCAGCTGGCAAGTATGACTGGCAGATTATTGTGCCATTACAGATTTTGGTACTGGTGTATGTGTAGGCAAAACAAGTCCATGACACCCAGTTATTCACAGTATTGCTCATGCTGAGTTGGAAGAGCAGTTCAAAATAGTTTAGGACTGGGTGTTTCAGGTTATTATCCTAAAGAAGTTCAACATGCCTATTTGACTACAAAATTGGAGGGTCTATTGAATGTTTTGTTAGCACTTTATTTGCACAGTCTGCCTACAGAGTTTACAGTATGTATAACCTTTCAACTGCATATTACTTGAGATTCAACAATTCAATGTTGTGTCAACTTTATCTGTAGATGTTTATATACGTGACTATTCTTGAACATACAGGGTATGTCCAGTGATTTGAATGTGAAATACTCACTGAACCTGCTGAATATTCTGGAAACTCTCTGTAGGTGGACGATCCAAATAGTGTTCCCAAGTTTTTGTTTGAACCAAATAACATGTCAGTTTATTGTCATTGAATATGTTTTTAGTTTGATGGGCCTGAAAAAGTCAGTTTTGGTTGGGCTTACTTTTTATACACTGTTGATGTTGTACAGATGCCAGTATTTGCTATGGCACATTGTATTTGGAAAGAAAGTGTGTTTGGTGAGTTTTGAGATATGATGACAGAAGCCAGCGATACTTTTGTGATATACTGCTGTTTTCAGCCCTTTGTGCCTGTTCTTTATAGTTACCAAATACTATACTATAATGCTACCTCTACTGTTTTAAGAATACTTTGACAATCAGAAGAATCCATTTTTTCCTGTTAAAAATATTTCTGATACAGGAAGTTCAGTAATTCAACTTTATTGCTGGTATGTCAGTTTTAAACATCTGTTCATGCAGAAGAAAGATTTCAAAAAAGAAATAAAAATATGCACATTATTGAAATTTGAACTGTGTCCCTATCATGATTCATCACATGTATCTGTAAATGTGATTATTTTGGGAAAATCAAACCTGTTTCATTAATATGTAATGTATGTTTAAAGCACATAAGTTGTAAGTACAACTTACTTGGTCTTTTTAAGGCAATCGGTTTGCATGGTTTTAATAAGTAAACCAGAATTCTGTTCAAGGAAGTACAACAGAGACATTCTAAGCTGCAGGACATGTCACATTAGTTAGCCCGACTTAAATAAGTAAGTTGTTTAGAATACACATTAGTATATTAGTATATTTGAATTGAAATTATGTAGTTGTTTGAAATAACAATTTTGAGAAGTCCATACTACATCAAGAGTATATCTTAATTAAATCTTCAAGTACTGTCTACAACAGTTTAAGTTAATTTAACACAAATATTAGTGTACTATACTAAGTAAGCAGTTGTTAGTAGAACACACACCTACCTAGTACACATTACTTGATAATTTTAAGGCAATCGGTTTGCATGCTTTTTTTAAGTAAGGTTAACTAATTAAAACTACTGATTATCAACACAAAACATGGTCTAAGTGGCCTGAAATGACATTTGTGACTTATAATAAGCGAAAACTAAATTGTCACCAAGACATTTGTCCACTATGTCAACCAAAACAGGTTTTAATCATTTTTATGCAGGTGACCATTTGTAGCTGCCATCGAAGTCAGGATAAAAAATAATAAATAATAGATTAATAAATATTAGGTTAAAAATATTGAGTTCATGAATGCACACATTTCTAGTTACAATAGTTTAATATTAAAAGCAACATTTCATTTATTTCATGTATTTTGTTTGTCTTGCTATGGGGATAAGTCTTAACTGAGGTGGGAACCAAACTTTTGCTGCCGCAGTTGACGGGGTGTTACTTTTGAGGGTTACAACTTGTTACGCTAGCATGCAGACACCTCGCTGTGATACCTCTGCCTAAGACCAGCATGTGTTTAGGAAGACTGGATAAAGTGCACAGTGCTTCGAAGGATTGAAGATTTCTAATTTTCTCTCAAGTGAAAGCGGCCACATTTATTGGTTATGTTACTGTTGTGTTGTTAGTCCTTACAGATCTAACGTGACAAATTTCTGTTGAGTCATGTAACGATACAATTACGTCTTCAATCTTTATATGGAAATAATTTGTTTTTATTTACTTTTCTTTCTGTATGTCTACCAGTTCTCACGGCACACTATCATACCCTTCGTGTGATTAAAGCCAGTAATGAAAAGAACAATTTGGTTTCCTGATTTCAACTTGAGAGGGCATTATAGTGAGAACTCAGCCAGCGCGACACGAGGGAAGAGCGTGACCGGCACAAGCAATGCAGACAGCGCGCGCCCACCCACTGTCGTCGGAGCCGTGAAGATGTTCAGGTTTACGGAGGAGCCACTTGTCAAACAACAGTATGCAACCTGCCGGTAACCTAAGAGCGTTGTGTGGTTATGCCAACGAGAAGCATGTTTAAAG
>JAQQSB010001434.1:0-10179 GCA_029721515.1 Synanceia verrucosa
ACCCCATTCACTTTTATCTTGAGGCTGACTTTAAGTTGGAGTCACTTTGAGCGATAAAGCTTGTTGAGTCATAATTCAGTAATAGTTGTGTTCATTGAAAAAAATCATTAAATATATAGAACTTTAATTAACAGGTTGGCATGTGTGTATTTGGTATCTTTAACTCTATTAGGTCAGGATTAATATCACATATTTCCCCTCCTTCCTCACTGACAAATTACAAGAGCTGGCTCTGTAATAGACAGTTATCATCACTAGATTTTTTTGGGCAGAATTTCAATATTAACAGTTGAAATGTTTCTTTATAAAAGTGTGTTTAAAGTAAGAGACAGATTAGCTATTGTGGAAGAAGTAAAAGTACTAATACCACGCTGAAAGTACTGTGCTACAAGTCAAAATCCTGCATTGATAAGTGTAATCAGGGAAATGTACTTCAAGCATTACATGTCATTGGTTAAGGTTTGGGCAGCACAGTGGTGTAGTGGTTAGCACTGTCGCCTCACAGCAAGAAGATACTGGGTTCGAATCCCGGCCCGGGGTCCTTCTGTGTGGAGTTTGCATGTTCTCCCCGTGTCTGTGTGGGTTCTCTCTGGTATTCCAGCTTCCTCCCACCATCCAAAAACATGCATGGGGATTAGGTTAATATTCTAATTTAAATTGACTGTAGGTGTGAGTGTGAGTGGTTGTCTGTCTCTATGTGTCCTGTGATGAACTGGAGACTTGTCCAGGGTGTACCCTGCCTTTCACCCTCAATCAGCTGGGATAGACTCCAGCCCCCCTGTGACCCTATGAGAGGATAAGTGGTAGAAAATGGATGGATGGTTGAGGTTTGGCCTTTCATTTACGCACTGCCCCTAAATGTTGGCAGGTCAGATATCAGATCCTGTTTATCCTAAATGCCATATTAAAGTGTCAGACACTTTCTTTCTGTACATATGATGCAGCTTGGTAACCAAAGCTTGACCTACTTAAAGATTCAGCAGTAAAAAAATATTAGAAATTAAAATAAATGTTTCCACTGGATCGATTTGACGGTTGCCAAAACAAACGTTTCCTCTTACTAGAGTTTTATTTAAATGTACTATAGCATGTGTACATTTTATTTATCACAAGGATTTCCTGTTGATTAATTCATGTTTGAATAGAAATCTGTGATGAGTTATGTATTTGTCTGTTTCTTCATGTACTGTATATTTCACCAGAAAACACTCAAACCTGAATAAGCCACAATATCACATATTTGATAACAGAATAATTACATGTCTATATATGTCAACACTATAGGCAGCCTGATGGAGTAATGACACAAATATTGATCTTGTCTTCCTAATGATTTTCATTTATTTCAAAAATGCCTGCTGAGATGTCTAAACATAAACATATTAGGATTATCAGGTCAGAAATTGATGTTTTTAATAAATAATGATTTCTTAATCAACATTTCTGCATATAGTCATCATGTATGTTCATCATGTTTCAAAATGTGACGCTTGTGTAAATTGTGTAAATGAGACTGCTGAAGCAGTGTTTTTTGTTTTTTAATGCCTCCTATTTTGTACAGAAATATTGTTCAGAATCAGCCTGTACTCACATTTTTGAACTTTTTCTCACTGGGAGCAAATTTATTTTTAACGTGACTTTGATGTAACATACCCTTTTGTAACTCTTCGTGAACCTTTTTGTGTAATTTGTTGTACAGTAACTCAAATTTAAATGCATGGAAATGTCCCTTTAAACATTGTCTTAACTGCTGTGAATACTGTATATAATGCACTGTATTTCTCATCACTTTATCAGTAAAGACCTCAACTGTCTACAAATGCAATGACTGACTGGATACTTTCTGCACAAAATGGATGATAAAACTAAAATGATTTGACTTCACTCTTAACATAATATTCCTAAAGGTTTCTATTTAAATGTGAAACACTTGAGAGATAGAGAGCTGCTGTCACCTCTGGAATTTAATGTTAATAATTCTTCATTATAGCGATATATAATACCTGCCACATTTGGACGTAGACCAGTTCTGCTACTGTTCACTACTCATGGACACCCTCTCCGTCTCGCTGGAGTTAAATGTTTTAACTGATCTGTGGTATATGCGATGTGTTATGTTCATCCCTTCCACTAGCTGGAGCCTGGTACTACTTCTATAACATGACTTGGGTAGAGGGGACAGAGTAAGACTGTATGCAATGGGTACACACGTTATGTGATGCTCTCGGGGAGTCGCTTATTTTGTTTAATAAAAGTACGGTTGTTAAACCACGTGTGTTGAATTATGACACAACATATTGGCGACGAGGATGAGGACTCTACAGCTGTGCCAGCCGACTCCGTTTCTACAAAATGTAGGTGAACCGCCGATTCCGTTCAACGCGTGGATCCGCTCCTTCGACAACTTTCTGCTAGTAATGTCTGAGGGTGAGCTAACTGATGCTAGGAAATGTGCCTTGCTGATACACTGCTTGGGTGCTGAAGGTCAGAGACTTTTCTACATGCTTAAAGTTGATGACAACACCTATGCTAAGGCTCTTAAAGCGCTTGAGGACTTTTTCACACCAAAAGTTAATGTCGTGGCTGAACGTTACCGCTTCAGACAGCGTGGTCAGCGTGCAGGGGAAACGACAGACCAGTTCCATGCTGCATTGAAAGAGCTGGTTACAACATGCAACTTTGGTCGATTGGAGGACGAGATGCTACGCGATCAAATCGTCGAAAAGACCAACTCACACATCAGGATAAGATTGCTACTGGAGGACGGATTAACACTTACCAAAACGTTGACGATTGCGCGCCAAGTTGAAACAGCCATTACGGAGGCTAAAGCCATGAGCACGACCGTTGCTGAGGGTGCAGTGCAAGCGGTGCATCTGAAAAGATCGCAGCAACACCGCAAATTCCAGAAAGGGAAGAAGACATCGCCTCAAACTTCGGATGCACCAGGGAAAACATGCTACAGATGTGGATCAGCTTCACACAAGGCGGATTACAAGGACTGTCCTTCAAAAGAGGCGCAATGCAATTCCTGTAAAAAGAAAGGACATTATGCAAAAGTCTGCAGAGGCAGCAAACAAGTGCACGAGATCGCCGCACCAGAGGTAACCATCTTGAATGTTAATACTGGGCATGTGAGTAACATAATGTGTACAGTTAAAGTGAGTGCAGAGGGACAACAGAGCCAGACTGTCGAATTAATGCTAGACACAGGCTCAGCAGTGTCTATCCTACCAGAGACTGTCTATGCAAAGTCCTTCCCTACCACTGCACTTGTCAAGCCTACCTACAAACTGAAAGACTATGGGGGGAATGAGATACCTGTGCTGGGGTGCTTGAATGCAACTGTGACTTTTGGTGACTGTAGCACTGCCACAGATTTCTACATTTCTACAAAGCGGAGATCTGCAGTGTTAGGCAGAGACCTGTTCGCTGCACTACAAATGTAACTGATCAATGGCCAGGTTGCAGCACGCTCAGCTGTCCCATTTAAAGCCACAGTACAGAATGTTGATGCAGATGAGAACACACTGGGGTGCGCCAAAGGCTTTACATATCAGGTGAAAGTGCGCCCTGACGTCCAACCAGTTTGACAGAAAAATGCGCAGGTTGCCTTTTGCTATCAGGGATGCAGTGTCGGCAGAGTTGAAAAAGCTGCTGCAACAGGACGTCATAGAACCAGTGGAGGCTTCAGAGTGGATTTCACCCATCGTGGTCACTACAAAGAAAGGTGGGAAGGACCTGAGACTGTGCGGACTTGCGAGAGGTCAACAAGGCTGTGGTAGTTTCCACTGCCACACATGGAGGAAATGTTTACAGAGCTCAGGGGTGCAACAACATTCTCTACATTGGACTTACAGAGTGCTTACCACCAACTGCCTCTCCATGAAGACAGCCGTCACCTTATAACATTCATCACGCATGACGGGCTGTTCCGGTACAAAAGGGTGCCATACGGACTGGCATCCACGCCCAGCTGCTTCCAGTGGATGATGTCAATGATCCTGAAAGACATGAAAGGAGTTCAATGCTATCTGGATGATGTGATCGTGTCAGACTCGACACCAGAGCAACATGACAAAACCCTGACTGCTGTGATTCAACGCATTGACAAGGCTGGCCTGAAACTCAACCTGTCGAGATCAGGCAGAAAGATTTGTGCTTCCTGGGACACACAGTCTCAGAAAAAGGCATTCAGCCTGATGCCACAGTCGTCCAAGCACCTGCACCTTCAGACATAACCACACTCCGCTCATTCCTAGGGCTCACATCCTGGTACTCCAAGTTCATACCCCTTTGACCCGATCCTGGATAAGCGGAAGAGAATGGATGGATGGATGGATTTGTTTTTAAACATATATTAAAAATGGACATTTAACTCATATAAAGACAACAAGGCAAGAGAATTTGAGAAAGGATTACTCAAAAAGTACACAGTAAAAGTACTACTTAATAATTTTGGGAATGCTCTCACATACTGGGCCCAAAAACAACATTTCAAGGGGGAACTAATGGCAGTAAAATCCATCCTCAAAGATAGCAGAGGAGGCTTTGTTCTAGTCATTTGGGAGGCAATATATCAGTTCATTTATTAATATCGTCACTCATATTTACAGTGAAATACAAAAAAAATGCCAGGGACTTTTTTTAATCCCACAAGTTTAATAAATGATGTTCTTCAATAAACTTTGCATTTGGCCACTAATCGGGCAGTACAGCTCCTCTTCTTGTTCCCACTCTTAAACATCTCCTCCCTCTGCAACCACAGCCATCTGAGTTTAGCTGTGAACCAGGGTTTGTCATTGCTGTAACTCACCCTGGTGCTAGTTGGTACACAGATGATGAATTACAGTGACTATCATACATTTAAGTTAAGTCACAGTGTGTAAAATGGTTTACTAAGGAAACAAAGGTCAGGTACAATAATCTGACCTCACAGGACTTCATGGTCCAGTGAAGCCGTCATGCTGCTTTCATCTGGCTGATGTTGTTATGGAGGAAGGTCGGGATCTGAGAGGCTGCTCATCACAGGCCTCTGAAGGTGAGAGACTCCTCATACAGCATGTTGAGGACAGCCGATCCTTTTAACGAGGCCAGGTGAATTAAAGACGACAGAATGCACAGTGATCACATGATACGGCTGGATTATGATCGGGACAACACAAAGAGGCTGTTTGGTGTCAAAGCAACAGTCAGAGAAAACAAAACGGGGGCAAGAGAACAGACCTGGTTTCTCCTGAGTGGACGCTGGGACTTCTGGGAGCTCGTCTTCGGGAACCTCAGGAAGCTCGGCGTCTCCCTGAGACACAAACAGAGCAGATCGAACACATGGAAGAGTAACGCTGCTCCTCTGAGCCTCTGAAGACGCTTCAATTTCAAGTAAAAACACACCGTTTCTGTAAAAGTGAGAATTTTAGCATTAAACCTCATAAAGTGTAAACACAGTTATGGAGATGAGACCGACCTGAGTTATAGTCTCCAGCTCAGCCAGCACAGCATCTTCATCTTCTTGAGGCAGCAAGCATCTTGTCTATTTGCTGCAGAGACACAACAAGCTCTGAGTAAACAACAACAAACTGGTTCATACTGAAGATCAGAGGATAGAAAACGGTCCTGTATGTTTGACATCAGCTGACTGTTTGGTATTCGATGGCGTCTTGTTTCATCCAAAATCCCCTCAACTTCTTCAACAGACATCACCTAAAACTGAAAAAGAATCAATAACCATTGAAACAGACACTGAAAGACAGACTCATTTCTAAAATCACTTGTAAGATACATATGAAGGAAATCTACCATCAAACACCAAATATTCAAAGGCTCAGGGTTTGTTTTAACCAACACACCAAAATCTAAAAGTATATATCACATTATATTGAAGCCGAATTGAAGAGTAACTCATAACGTCCTAGCATGATAATTGTGTGCCGTAAAAGGTGTCCCCTGTTACCATAGCAACGGAACACAGTTCAAAGGCAGTTCAGAACACAATGGCGTTGTCACTCCATGACGTGTTCAGAACTGCCTTTGATCCTTTAGGCAATAAAAGCCACAACATCTAGTATTATTGAACAGAAGTGTTGAGAGGCTGATCGAGTCAGTAGCACAAAGAGAGACACAGAGAGTTCACAGTCTGCTGTTTAAAACACAGAGGAGCCTTTTGTACTAAAGCATATCTGCAAACAGCAGCACTGATATGGACAGTGAAAACAACACAACACACCAGGGGGATGCTGACAGGCCCCAGGAACAACCAGAACGTCCTCAACAGGACCATGTTCCTCCACCAGTGGCACTTCACGCAAGTGATGCTGCAAAAGATGATGGCGAAGGGATGGAGACAGCCTGGCAGGAACGGTTCAGAGCATTGGAGGAGAGGTTTGCCAAGGAGCTGGCACAGACAGAGGAGGGCTGGAGAAAGAAGGAGAGCCAGATGAAGGCTGAGATTCAGGACAAGGACAACATCATCTCTGATCTTCACCAAGGCATGGAGCATTTACGTGAGAGCCTAAAGAAGAAAACGATGCAGCTCAACACAAAAACAGCTGAACTCCACCAGTCTGTGAAAGACTTGGATGAGAGCTGGAAAAAGAAGGAGAGTCTGATGAAGACAGAGATTCAGGACAAGGACAACATAATCTATGCTCTTAAGCAAAGCATTGAGCATTTAAGTGAGAGCCTTAACAACAAAATGATGCAGCTAACCACAGAAAGAGCTGAACTCTACCAGTCTGTGAGAGACTGTCAGGACAGGGTCAAAGCTGTGGATGAGAGGCTGGCACAAACAGAAGAGAGCTGTAAAAAGAAGGAGAGTCAGATGAAGACAGAGATTCAGGACAAGGACAACATAATCTCTGCTCTTCACCAAAGCAAGGAAGAGCAAGCTCGACACATGCAGAAGGAGATCAGACTGCTGGAGGACATCTGTCTGTACCAAAAGAGCAGGAGAGGCTGCTTCCTATTCAGACGGGAGATCCTGGACAGGGAGGCAGCGTTGGAGAGGATGAAGAACAAGCTGCATGAGAGGGAGATGAAAAAGAGGGAGGAGGAGGAGAAAAGGAGGTGAAAAGAAGAGGAACGGAGAAGAGTGACAGTGATTGTCAAATGGAGGAGGCTACTGGATGTTCAGCTTAGGCTGGACATCAGTAACTTCCTTCATCTCCCTCACCTCTACCTCCTTTATCATTTAATCAATCGATCAAAGCGATGGATTTGATCGATTGATGAAATGAGAGTGATTTTCCTGGTGATCAGTTTGTACAGTCATGGTCAAAATTTAAATAAACTTGTAAAGAACAAAACGGCATGGCTCTCTAGAGTTTCCAGTTACTCTATGTCGAACAAAAGTCAAAAAGTTCCAAAAAAAAGATTGTTAATAAAAAAATGTCTTAGTACAGTATGTCAAAAAAAGTCAAAATAGGTCAAAATCTAAATTGACAATAAAAGTAATCAAAACAACATATTATATGTGTCTGATTATTGACATGCTGTTAGATCCTTAAAAATAAGTTTGAAAAAGGCATATTATGAAATGTAAAGAAATTAAAAAATTGTCATCATATAGTATGTCGAAAAAATCATTCAAGATCAAAACCTAGATTGTCAATAAAATTAATCAAAACAACATATTATATGATTCTGATTACTGTCATACTATCAAATTCTTCAAAAAAAGAAAAAGTTGGAACAAAGACATATAAAATGTCATGAAATTGAAAAAATGTCAAAATAGGTCAAAATCTAGATTGTCCATAAAAGTCATCAAAACATATTACATGATTCTGATTACTGTCGTGCTGTCAGAATCCTCAAAAAAGTTGTAAAAAAAAAGGAATATAATGAAATGTCATAAATTTTAAAAAATGTCATCTTATAGTATGTTGAAAAAAGTCAAAAAGTTAAAAAAAAAATAGAATGGTGATAAAAGGCATCAAAACAACATATTATGTGATCCTGAATACAGTCATAGTGTAATGCTTTCAAAAAAATTGTAAGATACGCATATTACGAAATGTCATGAAATTTTAAAAAATATATATGTCATAGTATAGTATGTGGAAAAAAGTCAGAGTTAAAAAAATAGATTGTTGATAAAAGGCATCAAAACAACATATTAATATGATCCTAAACAGTCACAGCGTAAAACTTTCAAAAAAGTTGCAAAAAAGGCATATTATGAAATGTCACGATTTTTTAAAAAAAATGTCATAGTATAGTATGTCGCAAAAAAGACAAAAAGTTCAAAAAATAGATTGCTGAAAAAATGCATCAAAAGAACATATTATATGATTCTGAATACAGTCATAGTGTAATGTTACCCGGTAATTTTACATACCTCCCGCCACAGACAGCTAGCAAAATCATTTCACACTCATGTACGGTCCCGAGAGCAGTAAGGACAGTCACAACCAAAGTTATTATAGTGTAACTACGGCACATAGAAATACATTGCATGGTGCTGAATAATTTAGCTAGCTAGCTGGAACAGTCAATGAGCCCAAAACGATGAATTCATAACTAATCAAGACAATAACATGTTAATTCTTCTTATTTTAGACTTTTAGCGATCAAGAAATCAGACTTTTTCACTCATTATTCTAATGTTGTTGTCTTTGTTGTTGTGTTTGTGGTTGTTGTTGTTGTTGTTTTTGCATTACAGCTTTATTGCATCACTCATACCACTGCACACACACACACACACACACATACACATATACACACTCTCATATAAAACCAACAGCTCTTTTAAGAGCCACTCCATCTTTTTCTCTCTTGTTTGTCTATAGATCTGTCTCTCACTCCCCCCACCCACAACCCACACACCTCACCTCTCTCCCTTCAGTTTGTGTACAGTTGTTGTGTATTGTTTGTATATTGTGTATTGTTGTTGTGTCTTGTTTGTATATTGTGTATTATTGTTGTGTATTGTTTGTATATTGTGTAATGTTGTTGTGTATTGTTTGTATATTGTGCATTGTTGTTGCGTATTGTTTGTATATTGTGTATTGTTGTTGTGTATTGTTTGTATATTGTGTGTTGTTGTTGTGTATTGTTTGTATATTGTGTATTGTTGTTGTGTATTGTTTGTATATTGTGTATTGTTGTTGTGTATTGTTTGTATATTGTGTATTGTTGTTGTGTATTGTTTGTATATTGTGTATTGTTGTTGTTGTGTATTGTTTGTATATTGTGTATTGTTGTTGTGTATCGTTTGTATATTGTGTATTGTTGTTGTTGTGTATTGTTTGTATATTGTCACTGTATTGTATGTTTTTGTCATGTCTCAAGACTCTAACTTAAGGGTCTTTGAGGATCCCCATGAGGCCAGGATGCACATGGCGGCACTAATTAGTGGGGTTCTTCTCAATGAGTCCAGGGTGAGACGTTTCAAGACAAACAAGTACAAATATAAAACAAGGAAGTCTGTGATATTATAATAATAATAATAATAATAATAATAATAACAATAATAAAAATTATTATTATTATTATTATTGCTGTTTGATCATTTTATCAAGTCAAGTCAAGTTTATTTGTATAACCCAATATCACAAATTATGAATTAGCCCCATTGGGCTTTACAATCTGTACAGGATATGACACCCTCTGTCCTTTACAAATGACCCTCGCATCGACTAAGGAAAAACTCCCCCCAAAAAAACTTTTAACAGGGAAAAAGAAACGGAAGAAACCTCAGGAAGAGCAACAGAGGAGGGATCCCTCTTCCAGGATGGACAGACGTGCAATAGATGCCATGTGTACAGAATAACAACAATGAAAACACATTAACACTACATATAACAACAATGAAAACACACCAACTCAATATAACAACAGCTAATATACAGTGTAGATATAGAATTGTATGACAGTGTCCAAGGGGACGAAGAGCATCTTCAAGCTATCAGCAAAGGATGAAGCATGTCTTCCTCTCCACCACGCCAACCAGAAGAAGCCTGGGCGGCACGTCCTCCCTCTCCACCACGCCAACCAGAAGAAGCCTGGGCGGCACGTCCTCCTCTCCACCACACCAACCAGAAGAAGCCTCCGCAAGATGACTTCATCCACTACCACTTCACTCAGCACCAGAAGATGAAGCCTGACTGGTCTGCACAACCACTACTCCACCAGGTAGACTGGATCCATGGATACCTGTGAGATGAGAAAGCACAGGGACTA